>JACSZP010024391.1:0-11108 GCA_016161895.1 Pinna nobilis
GACCAGATTTGCCCAAAGCAATAAGGATTTGGAATGGGTTAGATCTACTGTGTCTTGTGTTATTGCCAGGAAGTTGTGTCGGAACAATGTACCCTCCCCTTACAAATATCGGAATGCGATCTCTTGGTGCAGGAAGTGTATGCCAGACTTCTGTTTGCTTTATTTCCTTTCCAGTCCTGTAGTCATACCAGCGACCCTTTGGAAAGTACCCCTCTACATCCCTTTTACCCGACTGTAATACTGGAACGATCAAAATTGCGTCTCCCCAGAAGAACTGTGAATCTATATCCCATGTGCTTTTATCTGTTGGAAAACTTTGTACCATTGACCGTATGACAGTTAAGCCGTCCATATGAGCATGGTAGAACAGTGTGTATAGGTACGGCAGAAGGGTATATCTTATCTCAAGAACTCTGCGTGAAGAATCTGCAATAGCTGGACCAAAGTATGCCGGATCTTGTGGTTTTGTCCCAATTGTATTATGGTTACGCGAGAAAGTGTAAAACGCACCAAGCTGCATCCATCTTTCGCAAAGTTCGGGATCGGTATCCCTGAAGAATCCACAAATATCGGAACCAATGTACGGTATCCCAAACATATTAAATTCCAATATACCTATGACCGAGTCATGCATATCAGGCCAGTTACTATCATTATCGCCGAGCCAGTGACCAGCATAATGACCACTCGACGGATAGGTGGAGCGCGATATTACAATGCCACGTTTACCCGTAGCGTTTCGTAAAGCTTTCAGCGTTGGTTGTGTCTGGCTCCATCCATACAGACTATGAACATCGTAATGGTTGTATTCGCCGCCATTCTGCTTTGCAACCATACACAGAGTCTTGTCAGATAAACGACTACCAAATACACCTCTAGGTTTGTACGGGGGATCATCTAGCCTGCTTAGAGGACACTGAAGAGACCAGTATGGCTTGACGTTCTCAGGCCAATTAAAAGGCCTGTCTTCGTTCGTTCCAAAGTTTGCTGGTTCATTCATGTCAATCCATAGACCATCAAACTTCAGTTTACTGTGATGTCCCACGATAAGATCTTTCCAATACTGTTGTGTCGTGGTGTTTAGAAAGTCCGGGAACACAGTCTTGCCTTTTGGCCAAACGTAGCCTAACATATCTGTTCCGTTCGGCCATTTGATAAACACGTCTAGCTGTTTTCCAGTATCATAAGGATCATAACCAGTCTCATTGGAAATAAGCGCAGGGTCAATGATAATGATGAAGTTTATCCCTCTACTTTTCAGCGTGTCAATATATTCAGGAAGACCGTCGAAGTTTTCCTTATCATACGTAAAATCTTTCCGTTCATCCATATGGTCTATATCTGCGTACTGGACATCATAAGGAATTTTTGCTGTGACTGTCCTCTCCACGGCTTCTTTCATGCTATCCAAGTTATTGTACCCGTACCGACTTAACTGAAACCCTAGTGACCAATATGGCGGGAAATATGGCCGTCCTATAAGCTGCGTGTAGTGTTGTACCACTTCTTTAGGATTCTCTCCAAGAAAGACGAAGAAATCTAAAATACCACCTACAGTCCTATATGTGAGTGCAGGATAAGGTTGAAGAAGGACTTCCATGGCATTGCTATTCAGAAGAAGAACTCCGTGCGAATAACCTTTATCATTTTCAACGCATAGATAAAATGGGTGTACTCCATATAAGTTAGCATAGTCACCCCAGTTCACGCCGTTATCTCGCGAGAACATGGGCCACCTTTTGAACTGCATATTATGCTTGAAACTAAAATGTCGGTTTTCACCAAATCCATAAATATTGTCAGAAGGTAATTTTGTAGATAGTTGTAGAAATTGATCAGAAAAAGTTAATCCTCCAATCGATGTATCCCACAACACATCACCCGTATCAACCCTACTTACTTGTGCGTAGAACATACCGTTAGAGTCATCTCCGTAAGTGATATTATAATTAGGGACAACTGAGTTATTTGGTTCAATGCCGCTGAACTTTACAGGAACTTCATACCTAACAACATGTGGGTCAACAAATCGGAGTCTGAGTACATTCTTAGATAATATTTGAACTTGAAATTGAATGTTGTGTTTATCACCATTAAACATAGTTGATTCATTCCTCCATTTCAGATTGACCTTTGTACCTCTTGCATCTTGGGTTTTATTTATCATTTGGTAACCGTAAATTCTATTATCTATGTAACATTTTGGAACCGACGGCGCATCAGCTACTCGGCTCCAGATACAATGACGTTTTTCACATAAGTTTTTGTTTTCTGCATCAGTTTTCGATTGGTCAATGTCTGGGAAGCAGTCAATGCGAGCTGATTCGTCACGTGAAGGTTTTCTTTCAGACATGAGTTCAATAATGAAGTTTTGTGTCAATGGCAATTTTAGATTTCGTAGAACGACCATTCCATTGTTTTCCACTGGCAATGAGTCAGAAGCGTTTCCAAGATAGGCAAATCTAATATCACCTGATGCACCTAAGATATGGATTTCATCAATGTACAACGGATCAACGGTACTTTCATTATAATGTTGAACACTCATTTTCAAAACGCCATCTTTATAGTTAAACTTTGAGAAATAGTATTTTCCGGACTCGTACGTATCTATGCTATCACCATCATCCCAGAAAAGATCTCCCAGGGCGGTTGAACGTCTTCCATCAGAGGCAATAGCAACTTTTAGAGTAAAAGGATGTGTCCGACTTAGATGTGTGTTATTGTCTGGTCTTTGCATTGGTAAGATGTAGCCACCTCTGATATGTAGAGGAATCTTACTAAGGGGTGATACACTTATCCTTTTCACAGAGGTTCCCGATCCAGTCACCTGAGCCCCGGTGTAAAAATCATACCATTGTCCTTTCGGCAGGTATATGTTTAAAGTTGTTTGCCCTTCGTAAAGGATCGGGGATATGAGAATCGCTGGTCCCCATAGTAGTTGCTGATCTATACCAAAAGTGTTGGGATCCGTCGGAAATTCGTGATGTAAAGGTCTCATTACGGTGTCCCCGCGCACATGTGCAAAATGAAATAATGTATATAAGTATGGAAGTAACCAATATCGAGTTTCTATTACGTCACGGGACATTTTTGCTACTTCATCGCCAAAGACGGCTGGATCCTGATTGATGTAACCTTTTCCGTTGTGATTTCGACTGAACGTGTAAAATGCACCAAGTTGCATCCATCTTTTACAAAGTTCGGGGTTCGAATCTCCAAAGAAGCCACATATATCTGCTCCGATGTATGGAATACCAAACAAGTTAAATTCAAGACTTCCGATAACAGACAATGCTATATCATTCCAAACCGCTGAGTTATCCCCAAGCCAATGACCTGCGTACTTCCCACTCCCGGGAAATGTTGATCGGGAGATCACAATTCCTCTTTTTCCCGGCACTGCGGATCGCATTCCATGTAACGTAGCTTCAGTCTGGGACCAACCATACAAACTGTGTACATCATAGTGTTTATACTCTTCACTCTCGCCTTGTGTTGCCACCATACAGATTGTCTTATCTGATATCCTATTTAGCGCCTTCTTCTCCGAATCATACACAAAAGCCGCCATTGTTCTATAGGGCGGATCCTCGTAGGTGTCATTAATTTGGCATTTCAGAGTCCAGTAGGGTTTAGCGCTCTTTGGCCAGTTCCATGCCCTCTCTTCGTTGGTACCAAAATTTGCTGGTTCGTTCATATCAATCCATAAACCGTCAAAAGACACAATGGAATGGTGTTCTCTGATGAGCTTAACCCATGTTTCTCTCGTTTTGTTTTTGAAGAAGTCTGGGAAAACCACCTTTCCACTTGGCCATACCTGTAAAAAAGGGTAAATTTTATCGTAATGTCTTTACGAGTCATACCGTCATTTTTACGTCATTATCTTACGAGTCTTTTGTTAGAGATCTTGAGAGTAAATGCGCGAAATACACGACGAGGATTAATTTGCAAAAATTACTATCGGCGTACCAGTGTCGCAGTTGTATAACACATATTTATTCGAAATATGTGGATGTTTCGATTACACTGGTATTGTAGGAAATAGCCCCACGGTTTGATTTTACTAAGAATATCACGTAATTTACAAAATGAGAATATTGTAATGTTTACATTATAAAACATTATACTAAATTATACATAATATTACATGAACTACAGATTAAAATAGCTTTTTACCACATTTTACTTGTGTCTTTTCTTTAATAAAACGATATAAGTAATATGTAGATCTATGTCGGATCAGAACCCGATCTAAGGTAAAGCATTCCGATAGAACATCGAAATATTATTTTCACTTTTCATTTTTTTCTTATTCAATCGTTCCCTCATTTAATTAATTGTACATGTGAAACAAATTTTAATTAATTACCCCTGGGTATTTACGAACGTTTTTTCAAAACTCTTTCTCATGTTATCTTTAGACCGGGGTACACGGGATCAAGGAAATACATTGATATGGGATAGTCAAAATAAATCCGAACCTCTTAACGTGCAAAAATATAACTTACGTAACCCAAAATGGCCCCGTTCTCGTCACTACTGTCGGGTGGTCCGCTATAACCAGCGGGCCACTTAATGTTCCCATTTACGTCCTTCATGAGTTCGTATGGTTTGTAGTTGGAAACGTTGGATATCAAACATGGATCCTTAAAAACATGAAGTAAAATTGAAGAAATACCAATGATAGTCCAAATAGATATGACTCGTTTAGACTTTTCCTGACGGAATAGGACCAGATGTCCGGACGGAGTCAGCGCAGTGGCATGTCACACACGTTGGAAATGTTCCACAGGATTCTAAGAGTTCGATAAAAAGTCGATTTCGCTTGAAAAACGCATGTACCTTTTATTTGACTGGCAAAAGGTAGTCACTGTAACACTGTGACATTATAAAAGTAACATAGTAATATTATTTTACTAATATATCTATGTATATCTAACGAGTATATATATACATCAGTATCGTTATGAATAGTTTTGAATAATGCAGAAACGGAGTGAATTTTGAGATTTTGATATGAGGAATATCGTAAGTTGGTGGTCTTTAGATGACATTTCATATATCCTCAATTTTGACTGAAAATTGTTAAAACTATGATAGCAAAATGTTTATTATAGATGGTATAAGAAATATTTACAATTCTGGTTCGTATTTAGTCATATCAATCTCACATTCCTTACCAGTATTATAATGGTCTTCATCCCTTCACTTCTCAGGTTTTGGAAATATTCGTTGAGGCCCCCGAAGTCTCTCTCGTTCAAAGTGAAGTCCATTCTCTCATTCATGTGGTCGATATCGGCATATTGGATATCCTGATTTAGAGAAAAAGACTTTGTTTTACAGAAATGATATTGTTTGTCAATAAAATAGCAAATGTCACTCTTTAAGTCGAAGCTTAAAACATGGCGGTCAAACTATGTCTGGGATATCTGGTGTCAAATTTGTCTACTTTGCTAATGTCAAATATCTCATTTATCTTTTTTTTCATAATACTTCACAGTAAAGGGTTGGTTGAGAGTTATCACGTATCAATGAGACTGCTTACTCTTTATGTCCACAATTCTCTTTCAGTAGTTCCGAACCAAAAAAGACAGTCAGACGACAATTTCATCCCGCGGGAAATATGACTTGCCTTTGATAAACATATCCTCATGATTCCGTACAAGGACGATAAATGTTTAATGCGAACTATTCGACAAATAATGACCAATTGAACAAAGAAAAGTAGAAGATATCAAGGGGGCATTCAAAAAATCAAAACTCGGACGACAGTCAACACCATAGCAAAATAAAAAGATATATAACTACAAGCAATAATCCATACAACACTTAAAACTAAAAAAAGAGTAACACAAACGTACCCCAATAAAACGGGGGTGAGCTCAGGGTAAGCAACTCCAGCTCCATTTGCGACACCTGTCGTGCCACTATGTTTCGAATCCGGTCTAATCCGGTGATAGTCGTAATTGGTAAAAGAGCTCGAGGGACGCGATTAAGTGTACAACATGGGGAACATCTGTAACACCGATATATTGGTCAACCAAGGCATGATGACGTCTTCAATGTAACCATAAGGAACCCTTGGTTAACACCTTAGATATTCGTAGTACAGTATGACTGAAAACCCATTCATCTCAAGATTCAAAACTGTTACCAGTTACGTGAGAAAAGTTACGCGAAAAATAAAATACCATATACCAAATAATTATTCATTAAGGCTTCAATATACAAATGCAAACAAGGACAAGGAATTCTTGAAACTCAGATGGGGGGGGGGGGGTCATGGGCCACGGATGAGGGACCATAATGAACGATCACAGTTGTGAATCCAATCGTTTGAACAACTTTGAACAACAACAGTTCTGATTAAAATTAATTTTGCAATATAAACACGGATGACGTATATGACATCAAATGGTTATCAAGGGGCGCTGTTGACAAGTGAAAATGTTTCGTTCTGTTCCTTTAAATTCGTTCACCATAAACGTATCTGAATCAAAGATATTTATATACTGTCCAAGGACCTTATAACAAAATAAAAGTCATTGTTAATGTAAATTCGACACGAGGTACCGAGATTTAGAAAACAAATATCAGTGATATCATGGAACTGAAAAAAAAATTAAGTACTGTACCAAAGGAATCCCAGCCTGTCTTGTTCTGTCAACTGCGCCTGTAAGGTTCTCGATATGGTCGTAACCATAGCGGCTCAACTGGAAACCCAATGCCCAATACGGAGGCATGTATGCTCTGCCTATGACCTGGAAAAAATAATTGATAATGTCATAATTTTTCTTACGTGGATTGCTTTCAATTTTCGATAAGCAATTAAAAAAAATCAAAACTTTAGCTATAGTCAACCACTATCAACAGATAGACCCAAATCTTATTCAGTTAAGTCATTAGTTGATAGCAATCGATTTAGTGTACTTATATTGGACGCACAGGGATAAGTACAGGCAGATCATTATAGAAAACATAACACAGTCCTAAAACCTGGGTACCTGCAACTAAATACGACGATATTTAGATATCTGGACCCAGTTGCACAATTNNAACCTAAAATAGTTTTGTTTATTTATTAATTCTAAATTAACTAACTAACAACCCTGCAATTGATTTAAACCGTATAGTAAACTAATTGCGAGCTAGGATTTTAAATTGTGGTTAGAGCTAACTACAAGTATTTAACATTGCACTGAGGGACAATTAAGAGTTAAAATTACTGATTATGAGCATAGGAAATGATTCGGTAAGTAACACACATGTACAAAAGTGTTAGAAATAATGAGATGCTCGAAATCAAATAAATAAATGAATAAATAAATAATAAAGAAATCTTATCGATGTAATTGACTTATAAACATAAAAATTACATTCCTCTGCCTAACTTTTCTAAAATCATCTATGATATTTTTTTGTCGCTTCGGACAATTTGAGTAACCAGAACCAACAATATTTATCTGCTTAATTAAGTGATAAAACGTACTCCTGTATACTGTTGAACTACATTTTCTGGTTCAGGCCCAAGAAACATGTAAAAATCCAAAACGCCTCCGATAGTACGATAAATCAGCATTGGGTGAGGTATAAATGCATAATCTGAAATTGAGTAAGAGATGGTGTTAAATGATTGAGATATTGTATTATGTCATAAAGTGCTTGATATACTTAGACATATCGGTTATAGAGTTATTATCATATTTACGGATCTGTCTTTTCCAGATAAGTACCAATTTTCGCAAAGTTAATGGGCGGTGATTATTCATTAACTAATTTGATTATAAAGTTTCCATAAAAATTCCAATCAAACAAACAAAAAACATGAAAAAAACTAATTGCGATGATCTGAATTAACGATCTTAAATACAGAAGAATATAGCTTTAATGAAATTATATCATTTTTTATCAATCAAACTGCAGATATTAGGACTCAAACAAATTATCATTTTCTATATATTGACAAAATATTAGATAAAAATGAAAGGATTGTATATCCTGTTTATTGAATATTTTCATTGAATATTCTATTCTTTTTTTATAAATCTGGATAAAAAGTTACATATTTTCAAATGCTCTGAAACTTGATAGTGAAGCTATCAAACTTGATAGACCATCTATCAAACAATGCTCACCAGTAATGTTGGATTTGCCGTTTCCATTCAAGTGATCTAAAAATGTCATTACCCTGTGACACTATTACTATGTTAAATCATTCATAAACGATGGATTCTTGCATCATCATTGATGACATGCAAATCAGCTATTTAACAATGAAGTTTTGTTACAGTATAGATATCTCACCTTGAGCATTACTGTTGAGCAACAATACTCCATGGGAGTGACCATCATCTTCCACGCATGTATAAAACGGATGCACACCATAATGATTTTTGGCATTCTGAAGAAAGAAAAATTGGAGAACATCATCTATGTATACAAGATGCTTAATGAAATAATAGAAAATAGCCAGGGTTATATGGAATTGATTTGTCCTATTCAAGAACAAATTAACTCATCAGCGGAGCGTGTAATATGATAAATATGGAATTCTATTTCAAGGACAAAATATTTCATTTGACAATCCCTTTGTTTCAATTTCTGTAGATACTTGGAATTGGGTGAGTTGTTATTGATTCCAATGAATATATCGTATCCTTCATTATCTTCATTATCACAAGAGTAATCGAGTTTGTGGAATCGTTTTAGATATGCATTCCCGACGGATAAAGAGTCTAGATCTCATCATTTCTGATCAGCTTAGAACTTAAGGACACAGTTTAACGTATGATTTGTCTACTGTTGTCCATCAATTATCAAAGAAAATTAAGAGAAAACTAGGAATTGTTCCGTTCGTGTTTGGTTCTTTAAAGTGAGAATGTGCAATTATAAAACGACACACTTATGAACGAAGCTTGTACATAAAATTTTCTTTTGAGAGGGGGATTGACAAAGTCTGTTGAGCAAGACTTTCTCATAGCCTCTTTAAGAATAGAAAATATTTAGCGTAGAGCAGTCGAACTAAAATTCGAGCTTGATTTTGCACTTTTTCAATTGAGATTAAATCTTGACATTATTGATGTCTTTAAAACTATAATTCATATGAAACCTACGAAGAACACCTATCGTGCATTGAATTACGATCCTAGAACGTTTTATGTGCCAAATGAAAAGTAACTAATGTTAACTATTTCAAACTGGAAATGGTGTTGAGAAATGGAAATAATCCCTTGTGTAAGTCTATGGACACCATGAAGCAAAAATGGTATTCTGGATGAACTTGAAACTCGGTAATTAGATTTCGCCTTTCCATCGGTGTTTTTAAATCTTCGTGCTACTCAGCACAGAATATTATCCCATTGAAAATCAAAATAATTAGACGAAGTGTGAAGACAAAGACGGGAAAAAGATAAACTACTGCTTTTTACAAAATGATTGACCTGATCTCCAGTTGGTTCATCCCGTGAGAACATTGGCCACTGCTTCCACCATAAATTGTGTCTGAATGTTGCATGAATATTTTCACCGAAACCATACACGTTTCTGGATGGCAACGCCGTCGCTATCTGTAGAAATTGATCCTCAAACGTCAGTCCCCCTACACTTGTATCCCAGCTGTTCGAAAGAAGGATAAAAAGTACTAAGCAACTTTACAAGAATGCATAATGTATCAAACATTAGAATGGAAGAAACAAATCTTTTTATCCGAAGGAGTATCTAGTTGCATTTTATTCTTTCAGTTATTGAACTCCTTTTCATTAACATTTTATTTTCCAGTTCTATTTGCGAGATTTTTTAAAGTTTTTACATGAGGAAACTTAACATTTGCCATTAAACAAATGTCAAGTACCCACAAACTTGATAAAATACAATTTTGTAAATAACTGAGAGACTACTGATCCGTAAATAAAAGTTCCGTGAATATTTCTGGATTGACTGTATCAAACTGTTTTTGTGAAAAAAAAATTATGTTCAAATAATTTTGATATATTTGCCTGATTCCATTTTAAAAACCTATTAAGACATGAAAATCGAAACCGTCATCTCATAAACATTTATCCTCATCTCTTAAAATTTGCAAATGCTTCTGTTATAATTTCCCCGCTGAAAAGTGTGTTTGTAGAAAAGTATCATTTGCTACAATTCAATGCCATTTATTCAATAATTAATTAATTTAATCAATTTATCTCTCTTAACAAAGACAATATATACATTGATTTCATATAAAAATATATCTTCAACGTTATAAGAGCGACAGTGATCTTACGAAAGTACACTATCTTATATAGAACAATGGTTAAGATATCACATACAGCACTGCTTTTGAGCTTCTCCGTATGATGCGGAAGTGAAACGGATCCTCACTTGTGACTTGGATTTCATATCTCGGGTCCTTCGCTGCTCCCTCTCTCGGCAAGTCAAGTTTCGCAGGGACTTCATATCGTGGATTATTAGCGTCTGTAAACTTTTGAAAATTAACAAAAATGATAAGAAATGCAATCAAGTCTTTTCATATTAATTTGTGATTTATTTCGAATGATCGAATGATAAAAGCATTTACTATACACATTTGACCATGCAAAATGTACGTACCTTAAAGCGTAGGATGGAATCGGATACCATCTCAACTTCGAATTGGACATTTTGCACTGGTTTTCCAAATGGAGCTTTACCTTTCCAGTCCAAAGTAACGTTCCATCCTAGATTTGTATTGTGCATAGAACCGTCTATTTTCTTATAGCCGTAATTGGTTATTGGGAAGTAACAATCGGGAGAGTCGTCGTCAGTTTCGGAATACGTACAACTTCTACGATCACACTTTGTAGAATCAACAGTATCAAACCCTCCAAGTCTCTCTGGATAACAATCGATACGTCTGAACTCTGGGGCTCTGCAAAGTAGAAATGAAATATATAACTTATCAATATTTACTTCAAACAATATAACGATTTAGTCAAAATCGCCCCGTAGATAAGCTACACCGCATGAATCGCCTTGTCTGTTTAAATGTATGAGAGATAACTTACTAGTTTGTTATCATGAAGTTATGTTGTCTATAAAGGTCTCCACTTTAATTTCTAAAGAGTAGACATTTTTCCTGTCAC
>JACSZP010024392.1:0-18360 GCA_016161895.1 Pinna nobilis
AATTCAGCGAGGGTATAAATCAGACACGGCAAAATTAAGCAGAAGTCAATATTTCCAAGTGTACATGTAAAGTACATAAATATCTTAGGATTGATAATTGAATAGAGCGCTACATGACGTCGTCCATAGTGGTAAATTAATAGATAATGTATAACTGATAGCTTTAGGGGTCTTCACAAAACCCATAAAACTGTTGAAAAAGAAGTTTGATTATTCTAATAGCTTAGATATTTCTCTTATCCATGGTACCAAGGATACAGCAAGAAAATGATATTTCGAAATAGTTTGATAGATTCTCAATTTTCGAGAAATCAGCTTGCTTCCACCAGAACCCACGGCATTATGAATATGAAGAAACATTGTTCACTCACCGCTAAATTTTCAATTGATGATGATATAAGTGATCGATGAAATATATTGTTATTGACTTGGTCGAAATAGTAATTTTCGGTTTCAAAATTAAAAGTCAAAAAGCATGTGACATAATAGACTGAAAAGAAAATACTAACATGTCTTTCTTAATATCGGGTAATTATTATCAGTTCAAAAATAACTTACCTAATTTAACCTAGGCATTTCTTCTTTTTTTTTTAGAGGAGCAACAATTTTAATATTCGTTACACTAAATTTCCATCTATCCTAATAGACTCTTATTCACCTAATTCACCAACCGGTGACAACTATCTCAGTATGTGTGCAAATACTTCCGGGTCAAGTGTCAGCGCAGGTCGCATGTGGATCCAAGATCGGCTGACAAAACGTCTCCTCGGCCCTCCACACCTTACATGAAACACAATCGGTACAAGCAAGTTTTCTATGAATGAAGAAGCTATGTAAGGGCATTGCACTAAGATAGGTAATCTGTAAGATAAAACCCACATGGGTTGGCATAACATTGACATCATATATACAATAAACATCTACTCAGATCTCTATAAATTGGTACTGTACACCTGGAATATTCACTGCTGTTTAATTTTCGCTACTGTGGGACAGCAGAGGGAGTTTATTCTTCCATGGCACCTGATCCCACCTCTTGGTTGTCAGAGGTCCGTGTTTGTCCAATCATCACCAAATTTGTACATTGCCTTCTAAATCTTGTAGCAATTGATTCCTTGATATCTGTGATTTTCATATCTAGATTTTAGAGAAGGAATTTGAAATGGAAACATATACCATGCACGGTACTGTAGTAATTCAGCGAGGGTATAAATCAGACACGGCAAAATTAAGCAGAAGTCAATATTTCCAAGTGTACATGTAAAGTACATAAATATCTTAGGATTGATAATTGAATAGAGCGCTACATGACGTCGATGATACTGGTAAATGAATAGATAATGTACTACGGAATGCATTAGGGTTTTCACATAACCTATAAATTGTTGAAAAAGAAGTTTGATTATTCTACCAGCTTAAATATGTCTCCCATCCATGGTATCATGGCTACAGCAAGACAATGATATTTCAATATGGCTTTGTAAATTCTCAATTTTCGATAAATCAGCTTGTTTCTACCAGAACACACAACATTATGAATATGAAGAAACATTGTTCATTCACCGCTAAATTTTCAATTGATGATGATATAAGTGATCGATGAAATATATTGTTATTGACTTGGTCAAAATAGTAACTTTTCGGTTTCAAAAATAAAAGACAAAAAGTATGTGATATAACAGAATGAAAAGAAAATACTAACATGCTGTCGAGTTGTCGGACTGGTATTTGTCTACAGGGCATCTCTTACACGCGCCTCTATGAGGGTAAGATTCTATCATGTTGCTTTCGTGGTTAAAATATGGACAATGTCCTGCAATTCAAAAGAATATGACTATATTAATACATGTGTGTTATTTAGACAACGTCGAAATTATCAACCGAAGGAAAGAAATCACGATTTGCCAAAAACTTATTGTCCACATCGCAAGACGTCTAACTAAGAAAAGTAAAAGGTTGGTGGTATTGTTTAAAGCCCCACTCACTAATACTTCACTAATATGGATACATCAACGTGTGCCGGTGATGGGCTACAAATTTTTCCTATGCTAGGCACTAATGGCCGTAGAGCAGGGAGAGTTACTTTACGTACCAACAGCTACTGTGACACGGGACATCGGTTTATCATGTCTCAGCCGAAAAACAGGGACGGCCAATCGCATCGTGGCTTGACCTCGGATCCAGGACCTCTCGATTCGAAGGTTAACACGCTAACCACTGGTCAGTGGAAGACCCATCAAAATCTCTACTTACACTTAAATTTAATAATAATTTTATATGATGCCTTCATGGGTATATTAAGACCTACTGAAACTACTGAACTACTTTTTTACCCTGCCGAATTCCAAGGTTTTACTCTTATATCTATCATTCAGCTTTCATCTTCTTATTCATTGGAAATAGTTGTCCGTCAAGCTCCCAAAATGTCATTAATGCTACTATGTTTATTTTTTATATTTAAAAAGAATACATCAGGTTTACCGTATTCCTTTTGAAATCCAAATATTTAGCAAAGTGAGTTGTGAGAAACATGTAAATAACTAACTCTAGTTTTTAAACCTCTTTCTTCTATAACAAAAATCTTGTTTGTTGTGAACATTGTCAGGTTAAATCAACCGTCTGTCATTCATTTGTGAATATATCGGGTGTAAGATGTCATTCTTAACACTTACATTTTACAATTAAATATTACTCAGCAAAAGAGAACAACAGGAGATACCTTTAAATTACCGTTTCAGAGTAATATTACACCAGTCACAGAAAAAACCAATGTAGCTTTGCGTACATGATACTGTTAATGTCATTTCTGTTCAGAAATTTAAGATATTTATTGAATTGTTGGTACAAATTACCTTCTTGTATCAAGATCCTTGGAGAACATACTTCAACAAATCGTCGGTTTGTTTCATCAGGAATGCAGTGGTACACAAGACCTATGGTACAGTTCATTTTTATTTCGGAAGGGCATGTCGTCAGCAAAGCAAAGGTCACACGTGGCCCGGCGATAAGCATGATAACTGAAACTGATTAAGACAAACATGATAGGATTTTCCTAAATAAAACAACCCAGATTTCATTAAAAAGTTATTCATCGTGCCACAGAGCCTATAACAATATTGTGAATAATTTTCTGACAATTGCTGGATTTGAACCGGGGTCCTGTAGTTTAAGAAATTAGCACTCTACAAAGTGATCTAAAGAGAATTCCCACTAGCCAAGTTAGTATAAAGTGGCTAGGTCTTACAAACACCTGCGACATACTCCTTCTTCTCAAGAAATATTGTCCTCAATATCCAGAGCTATGGTTGCACTTTTACAAGTTTGACGAGGACGTATTTAATGTCAGAAGATAACCCGGTCCTAACATAGGTGTCATTGTAACAGAGGATGGCCTGGTCCCAGATTGGTGCCATTGTCTTAGATGATAGCCTGGTCCCAACATTAGTGTCATTGTCACAGAGGATAACCCGGTTTTCGGGGAAATATACACACTATGATAAATGAATAAAAAACCAACTTTCGATTACAATTAATTTAAAAATAGAGGTTACACAACAAGTTGGGATTGATTATCAAGTTTATCCAACTCGAGTAAGTTAATTTTCAAAGTTTTAAAGCGCGAGCTTTAGCGAGCGTTTTGAGACTTTGAAAATTAACTAACGAAAGTAGGATAAACATAATAATGGATCCAAATGAGTTGTGCAATTTGTTTCTACCATACCACTATATTATTTTGCAACTTAAAGTATTGAAAACGTCAAAAAGAATTTTTCTTCAATTCCAGCCCTAATGTAAGCCCACTCACTGTATTGTGACGTCAGGTATAATGACTTCAATTGATGACGTCATTATTGAATTTCCTGACGTATCAGTCAATCCAAACGCTCGGAGGACGTTAACCACATGTGGTTAATCGATATATTTAATCAACTGCAGCCTCGATTATACAGCCGTTTTATAATGGTTAAACTACGCGTGTTGTGGTAGAAACACATTTCTTTAACCTGCACAGTCGCGAAAATATTCTGTCGCGAATAGATGTTTTCAGAGTGCCTGGTCCGATATATCCCCAGTAGTTAACAAAAGAAGCTGCTGATTCTTCGCCAAGGACTTGATAATAAGACCGAGTCTTCTGCATTGGGCGCTACAAAATCTATACCAAAGAGAGAGTACAGTCAAAACTGGATGTATTGAAACAGAAGGGGATTTTTCTTTTCTTAACAGAGTTCAATATGAGTGAGTTCCGCAGCAGTTTTTGAAGCAATACAAACTTCTTAGTTTTCTAAGGACTAATTAAAGAACGAAGCCGTTAGCATGGTTTATTCCCCGAACGTCTACTCGCAAAAACAACATTGTAGTTATCACACTCAATTAAGAGGCCTTCCAAGGGGTACGGGTGGAGTTTACCTGTATGGAAAAGTACGGGTAGAATTTGCTAATATGAAAGAGTACAGGTAGAGTTTTAACTCTAAATAGAAAGCAAAATAAAACCATTTATATCTCATCATATTTAAGTAGAAAAAAATTTCAACCTTTTTCGTTTTCATTATATGTATTACAGTACTAATATATTTTACATTGTTAAATAATTCTTATTCTATATAAATCTTTTTTTAAACTAATAATTTTAATGAAATTTAATTTCAAAATCTGTATTAGACTGTATGATAAAGTACAGGTAGAATATGCCAATATGAAAGAGTACAGGTAAGAAATAAAGAACTCAAAACTTTCAATTTTCATGTAAAACTAATATTTGTAAATGGAAACATGCTTTAAAATCTTTTATCATTTAAACTTGAATAATATTATGATTCTTCCTGCTTGTTAAATCCAGGTAGCATAGGTAAACTCTACCTGTATCCCCTTAGATTGCCTCTTAATTGAGTGTGATAATTACATTATTGTTTTAGCGAGTAGACGTTCGGGGAACACATCGTTAGCGTTTAGCCAGTCGTAGACATTCGATGGCCTCACCATATGAGCGAGATTCCTAACTTATGCGTCAAACAACATCGAAATATACAAAACGGCCACATTTCGTTTACACACCTGTAGGGAGAATATCATATTCAATGGTATAATTTTGTAGAAATGACCTCACTAATTTTTACTCTTTATCATCACAAATAGCAGATCCCGGGCGTGCGTATATCAAATTTTGTATTCATCAAAAGGGATCTATTATAAATGACAGTACATACCTTTTATTATTGACGACATAATCACAGTTCTTCTACTTTAAGTTTCTTCGTGGTAATGTCTTTCACTGCTGAAAGTTCAATATTATAGTGAAAATGAAGATGAAACGAGAGGTCTTGTGAACTTTAAGTTCTTTTCAAAACTTGCTTAGTTTTCACCCAGCTGGATCCACTTAACGAGCCGCATAAAAAACAACAATGGGTTTTATTGAGCGAGACAGACGAATATATCTAAATCAAGAAGAGCTTCTTTTTTTAAGTCGGTTAGCTATTGACACGAGCTATTTTTATGACTGTCAACAATTAAATCACGATTACCAATCGCGACAACATGTTGGCACCGTGTCAAGGCGCTGTTCCATAATTAGAAATTTACAAAGTCAAATTACACTACTGAGATGAATTCTTCCACAACTGTTTACATATTGTACAATTAACTAGGGAATAAATAAGGAATTTTAAAATCCTTCATATGTAAGCACTGTTGACTACGCCAATGTGTACTACAAATCTAAAATTTATTTTGATTTGCTAATTCCACTTTTTTAATTCACATACCAAAGCCCACAATTTTTTCTTTATATATAAAATTGTTTATTTAAAATTGTTGATGTAATACCGGTGAAGGAAATATTGGACGATGTCATTGTACCTTCTTTATAATTTTGTAAACCAATTTTAACTTGAAAAGAACCAAAAGTTATTTAAAGTTCAAAGTCCATTATAATCAATGTTGGAAATTACAAATATAAACGGCCTCAACATGAAAAAAAGGAACAACAGCGAATTCCAACTAGGATGGACCAGATGTAGGAAGGGGGTCAGCGATATTAATTTCAAGCAGGACATGCACTGCATATACATGTATTCCATTGAAACCTGCTGAGTTCCGCAAAACCTCCATCTTAATAAAGCAAACTAAGCTGTACATTTTTATATTTCGTAACGGGCGGACATTTATCATTTAAGAGAATAATCACAAGATTGTCAAAGAGAAAAAATTTAAATACATGTATATACTTACTGTGCCAAGTAATACAGCGGTTCGTTTGTAGCGTACGCCCGAAAGCTGTTCTTTAATTGAATCACTGTTCTAAAGTTTATTTTAGAATGAATATGACATAGGGCCAACATATAGTATTGAAATCGAGGCTTGGTCACGTTCATACTGCATGCTCATTTCTCACTTGCCTTATTCTTGATATAAGTTATTATATTACTCAAACTAGGAAGTGGAAAACCATCTCTTAACAAACAATGGATTTTTCTGTGTAAAACAGACTAAAATGTTTACATCTGTAGGATCTATTTTCTGAAGTCGGTTAACAATTGTGCTCTCTGGTTATTGTTTATTTTATCACATGCACCCTTCGTGATCACGTGTCGATACTGTGCTAAAGCACTCTTCCTAAATACAAGGTTTACATAGTCAAATACACGCTGCTGGGTTCAAATATACAGCAAATGTTTATGTAATGTACATTCATTCATTAAATAGACAATTAATTTCACAATCCCTCACAGTGGTCTGCCTGGTACGTAAAATTATACTACAAAACTAAAATTCTTTTATTCT
Source organism: Pinna nobilis (assembly GCA_016161895.1). Lineage (NCBI taxonomy): Eukaryota > Metazoa > Mollusca > Bivalvia > Pterioida > Pinnidae > Pinna > Pinna nobilis. The sequence goes on from JACSZP010024392.1 coordinate 6,778, forward strand.
TTTGAACCCCTTTTCTGCCAATTTGTTGTCCAATTGATCTATCCGAATTGCTCACTTTAACTAAAATTGACAAAGCAAAATTGCTCATACAATACCATTGAATGAAATTTTGACCGCTATATTTCCTTGATATCAGCGCGACGTTTACCTCTTCATAGACTTATGAGTAAAGAACAGCGAGAAAATTACTAATCATTACTAAGAATTACAAGTCATGTATAATGCTTGAAATAAAAGTAGCCAAAACATGAAAAGAAAAACAAAAGTGAGTTTGGTCCAGGATCGAGCCTGATATCTGACATGAGTCAGTGTTCTTTTTCAGTATACAACGCGCCCTGTAAGCATAGTCTATCCTGTCCTGGTAACAAAATGAATTAAAATACAACTCGCATTGTTTGACCATAATGTATGGTTCCAAACTTGTAGACGTGATCCTGTTTGCTCCTTCTCTTGGACACGCTCTTAAAACAGGTTAGACTGTATTCTATGGAAACCTGTTGAGTTCAGTAAAACGCCAATTTTGGTGAAAGAAAATAATTAACTTGCTTTTGTAACGGACAGACATTTTTAATTAAGTCATTGTTCCTAGATTGCAAAAGAGAAAAGGAAAATAAAGATATACTTACCGTGTCAATTTATACTGCGACACCTTCTGTAGTGTTCGCCTAAAAACTTCTATTGATACAAACCACTCTGAATATGTTGACTTGAGAATTTCATTACATAAAATGCCTACACATAGCACAGAAATGGAGGATTCATCACGTTCTTACTGCATGACCATGCTTCACGTGTCTTATTCTAAATATATCCTATTGAGTAACTGTCCTTGGAAGAGATGGAAAACCATTTCCACCAGAATAGATCAAATTCTACTGATCAAGTTCATACACAAACTCGGTTCCCGTAGTGTATACGCCTACTACGTAGACGCCTATGACTAAACTATTCACGTGTGCAAAGACAATGGAGTACCGATATGTCAAGGCAATGCTTTAATGATCTGTATATATTATGATTCATATAAGTTTTTTTTTGTATTGTTGTTTAACATTCCACTCAAGAATCGTCAACATATATGGAGACGTCACCATGTACCGGTGTAGGGCTACAAATTTTCTCTATGCTCGGCACTGATGGCCGTAGGGCAGGGTGTGTTCTTTAACGTGCTAAGAGGGGCCTCCGTTGCCGAGTGGTTAACGTGTTCGACTGCGAATCGAAAGATCCGGGTTCAAGCCGCGTAACTCCCAACTGTCTTTAACGCTACAAGAAGTAAATAAAACATTTTTTTTCACTCTACCAAAATATGCGACACTGCTTTTATTGCTGACAAACGATGTGTGAATCATAAAAGAACACAATACCAAAGCAATAACGAAGTACACTATTAAATATCTTCCTTTGTTAATATGCTTTCAGGTAAAACAACATTTAATTTGGTTTCTGCTGCACACCTGTGCTTCATTGTGAACTGTTTACCTATGTAGGCCTTCGTTTCACTGTTGTAAACAATATCATTCGCGGAGACAACAATACTTTGAAACTCGAGAAGAAAATTTCATTTAAATTAGTCTTCAAAGAGTGTATGTGACGGGCTTCAAAGCGTATGCTATGCCCAACAATTACGGTTATTGTGCAGTGATAGATCCTAAAATAATATCAGGTACAGTGACATCGGTCAATAGATTGAACTGTTCACACACACACACACACACACCCCAAAGAGACAAAAAAGAAGAAAAAAGACAGAACTTAAAAAACATAAAAATACAACAAAAAAAAAACGATAGGAGGAAAGAGAATAATTGAAAAAAATACCAAAATGAGGAAAGAAAAAAAATAAAAGAAGGAAAGAAAAAAAGTAGTGAAAAATGCAGGCAAAAGGTAAAATACGGTCAGACGGTCTAGATAATCTTAGCCGTCAAATCAAATTGATTTAAAATACAAATTTCTCATTGAGAGCGATAGATTTATTCAACATTGTGAATTCATGCATCGTATACCCATGAGGTGTTTTGTAGGCAGCGCCGAGGTAGATTACATTTAACTTCAGATGATAATGTTACAGCAAGTCTACAAAACCTTGGGTACAAAAGAATGACTTATCGGTTGTGGAACGGTTGTATATTGAAATTAGGAGCACTTAATATCCACTACCTAGAATAAAAACAATTGATTCTCTCTCTCTCTCTCTCTCTCTCTCTCNNGTTTCTTTCTTTTTCATTTGTCCGGTCTTAAACGGATATAAAAATTCTTTGTTCATACAGACTGACATATTTTAGGGAAAATGATACAGTGTTTTTTCAACCATAGCTGACAGTCGAATTTTACTGTGTTTTAGATAAACCTTTCTCGTGAATTTTGGAAATGCGGTCTGACCAACAAACTCATGTTTATTCTACTGATTACCGTACTTTCGTTTCTGTTGATCCGTGATCTATGATTATTCAATATACATATATAACTTATGCTAGAGCAGGTAGTATTTACAAAATTGGTATCTCGATTAGAAGATCATCTTTTCCGAAGGGACTACTCCTCCTAAGAATCTGGTCCCACCTCTGATATATACAGGGGTCTTCATTTGCTCATATTCTTATTTTCCATAAAGGAACAATGAGATCGATCACTGTTCGATACCTTTACCTTTTTATAAAGAGAAAAAAACGAGAAAATCGTATGATCACATCAAAGTTATAGAGTTACTTCTCTTAACACAAGAAACCGTTAAAAATGTATTCCGCGCTTACATTATGGAGATCATTTAGAATTGATCATTATTTAGAAGTTTTTTTTGTCAGAAAAAAAAAATAATAATAAATAATAATAATAGTAAAACATAAAAAAAAAACCTAAACTTATTAGTCCATTACACTATTTTCTCAATGAGAAGTTGTTACATATATTTCTATTCGTATATTTCCAATATTTTGTTTTGTTTTGCCGAATTTAATTCAATAGTATCATTCTGATGAGAAAGTAAAACCCCGAGGTCGATTGTCAAAGTAGGTAGGTGTCAGCACAATAAAAGTGCACAAATAATTAAATATCCCTAAGTGCCGAATGAATACCAACTTTGTACTTTGTAGACCTTCATTGCTTAATGGTGACGTCTCTGTATAAGGGAAAGATTTAAAACAACAACAATTCAACAATAGCAACAGTATTATGAGTTGTTCAGCTTGTTTGGTTATTGACGATATCATTTCCGTTTTTATTGTTAATGATTTATGTAATATTTACAAAATGGATAAAGAAAAGTTGCATTATTCTGCAATTAAACGCATATGCACACTTTCTTCCATCTAATAGCGGACTTTCGAGTGAGCCCGGATACAGTTTTGATTCTTCATTAATTGGAACTTTTCCGATCTCTTCCTTAATTTTACTTCCGGTTTTCATATTTATATATCATCGCTGATTATCAAATGTAACAAGCAGAGAAACATTGAGGAGAGAAAGAATCGAACCGAGGTCACACCAGACATCAGCAGGGCGCTTTTACCAACTGTGCTATTGGGACTTTCTCTGTTAACTTCAAATCGAAAATAGTGTTAAAGAACATTGTTCAAACCTTTTGTGACTGGTGGGAATAAATATATGATCACAACGGTAAACAGGGCTAATTTGAAAGTTCCCTATTAAATTCCACATGTTACACACATACATATTGAAGATTGAATAACAATGAACTGACGTAGCCAGTCCCATCTACTTAGATGTACGCACACTTATCTTGATTGAAGCTTGACACTTCGAGAAAAAATGTCTCCGGTGATAATTGCAACCTAATTATATAAGTACAAAGTGTAAAATCAATATTTAATGTAAAATGTGATGTAAAATGTATATGTAACATAAATCTGCAATATTTCTGAAACTGAGCCTATTTTGCAATCCTTCCCTTGAATAAGTTACTCTGTACCTGTCGCGTTTTTGAATGGATCAGCATTTTTGCGCAGGAGCAAAACCGCTACATGCTCATTTGCCCAAAATTTATGCAGTTGTAAGCCAGACAATTTGGTCAAAGGTTTTGGTGGATCTATTGTATACTTGTTGCTCGTCCCTTCCTCCTCATAAAGATTCAACTGCTCACCGGCTTAAAACGAAACGTCTAGCTCGAGTGTTTCTGAAGATAAAACCCTTCTGATAAAAGATAAAAGTTTCTGGAAGTAAATTTAACATCCTAGCATCTTAGAACAAAAACGGTTTATACAAAATCATAGGATCTAACACAATATTAAGGGAGATCCAAAGAAAACTAATTCCGAGTGTTCATGCCTATTAATTTCGATGAAGAGGCTTGCCGAGTCGTGGATATTACTCGACATGGGCACGAGAATTGGTATTTCTCTGTCTCTAACAGAACAACGTGTTTTGATCCTTTTTCTCACATCCCTTCTCTCACTGTCTTTCGGGGAGTGCAAAATAAAGGTTGTTTAACACATATATTGAAGAATTCTTCCTTTGCTTATGACGTCACAATGTAGATGCGACGCAATGATAAAAATTTAGACGGAATATGGTATGAATGAAAATTTGATATTTATACTATCAACAATGATTATAAAAATAGACAGGGAATAAATTTAGTCTACACTTCAAAAAAAGATTCATGGCCGACTGTATGAACGGAGTTCTCTTTCATTTGTTAGCAATCAAAGGAATACAGCTAGATGTAATGGTCAGATGCGAATTAGAACTAAGTAGTCAACTTTCAGTTTCCGGGATGAGATAAGACAGGGGGGAGATAAGAACTGAGGATTTCCCTGTCTGTTATGTGAGAAAAATTAATCTCTGTTTTGATCAAAATCCTTTTTTTTTTTTTGAGTTAGCCAAGAATATTGATGTGGTTGAACAACATTTCTAAATCCGAAATCAATTTTGTTCTTACGTGTTAATAACCTCTTGCTACAGAAAAACTACAAAGAAATGTTCGATTACGCAAGCCACCGTGGCCCAGTGGTAGCGTGTTGGAATTCGAATCGTGAGGACCGAGATTCAAGTCCAAGCAACGTTGTGGTTGGCTGTCCCTGTTCTTTGGTAAAACAGTATTAACCGAGGTCCCATGTCATAGTACGTGTAGGCACGTAAAAGAACCCTCCCTGCTCTGTTTCCATAATTGCCGAGTACAGGCAAAATTTGTCGCCCTTCACCGGCACACGGCGATGTCTTCATATAAGTGAAAAATTCTTGAGTGGGACGTAAAACAACAAGAAAAACTCAACAAACAGTTGGCACGAAAATTCCCGACCGTTTGGAAGGGAATGCAAAAACTTACGCTTCGTGTCGGGGTAGGTGTCAGTTTCTTTATAGTCAATGGCTCTTAGTGCCGAGAAAATAGTCAAGAGTTAAAGCTCATTCAATAATGTCTTAATACGATTGAAGTACCTTCGAGAGGGACGGACGTAAAACAAAACAGGATGTCGACAACCACTGTATGAGAAAACGATAGCTATAAACATTCTTATTACCTAGTCTTTGAGGCCACCGTGGCTAAGTGATTGGCGTGTTCAACTCCTGGACCCAGTTGTTTATCAGCTGGTTAAAAAATTAACCCTGGGTTAAATATAACCAAGGTTTGAAACAAAGCCCAGAGTTAAAATATAATCGTTAGCAAGTTAACCAACTGTTGAACAACTGGACCCTGATCGTTAAGACTTGAATCGAATCTGTGTAGCGCTGAGGCTGGTTTCCTCTCCTTTGTATGAGGTAGCAAAATCCGAGGTCCTGTGGCACAGAAGGTGTCAACAAATTAAAAACCCCTCACTGCTCAATGGTTATGTGCCGAACAAAGAAGGAATTTATTCCACTTCACCAGCAAACAGTGATGTATCCGTGAAAAAAGTGAAAAATTCTTTAGTGGGGCGTTGCACGACAATACAATCAGCCAACCTTATGTATAGGTCTGGTATTCCTTTGCTGTGACATACACTCTAACGCTTCTCATCTGACTGTCATCTGTATTGTGAATTAACTCTATGTGAATCTCAAAATTGTTCAAATCAAAGTTCCCTGTCCAATCTCTGTTCAGTCTATGGATGCAATGTAAATGGAGTTGGCCTGCAAAATCTAGAAAAAAACAACAACAACAACGACAACAACAAAAACATAAAAGAAAAACGTACACATGCGCTTTGAATATAAAATAGTTTTTTTTTTATAAAAGAAAAACTCAATCTTCCTTATAATATCAGATTGCCATGAAATCACCCATACCATACCATACTATAGTCACTTAGGAAACTAAGGATATATTTTACATAGTGGGTGAATATTGAACTAACATGGACTTCTGAAAGTCGAAAAAAACTGAAAATCTTTAGTTAGAATTCGGTGCCAAGGGTTTGTGAACACTTCGTGTGTGTCGAATAACTTTATTAATACCATTTAACTTAACCTGAATATTTTTTTCATACGCTTTTGAAACTCTCACCGTCAGTGTCTAAGTATGTGCCTAGTATTATCCTGGGTGATATTAAGAAAGAGAGAGAGAAAAAATAATCTTCATTTGTAAAGAAAAAATGTTAGGAGTAATAATAATGTAAGGCAATGCATATCGTATAGCCATGTGTTTAATCGTTCATTTGTATATTAGGGCACCGAAAGCAACATTCAAAAAACAAAATCTGTATCAACAATTAACAATTCTGAGGTGAATTACATGTAGATCTAAATGAGCTACAAGAAATATTAGGCTTCAACATATTCTAATTTTTTCAAGAACTGAAAAGAGTACACAATTGCTGTACAACTGTGTAATGCTTTCAGACATCTTGGATATTTCATTCTGAATCTGAGTCCCAGTATTAATCATGTGTCTTTTTTTAAGCAAATAAGTTCCATAGTATTCCGGTTTATACGATGGGCCTGATACGGGCTTTATTGTTTTGCACAGTCGGTTTGATGCTGATATTGATTTTTGCACGGCCGGTCCGATATCGGTCAGCTGATATTATCTATATCAAAACGTGACGTATAACGTACTTGGTATATGATAAATTATCATTATCACCATGATTTCAAGACGTATCCAATTTTCGATTAAAGGATATGCACGTCGGATGTTACAGAAGTTTCTGTTAAGCCCCCCATACGTTATACCTTTTCATCTTTTTTTATCTTTGAGATTCACCAAACCATGCTTCAAAAGTATATATCTGCATTAAAAATTCAAAGATGACAGTCAATTTAGTTCTTAACATTTTCCGAGCTTACTTATCCTGTTCTACTTCAAAGGCTATGCAAAGGGTTTAAAAATGAAAATATAAAGATAAGAACAGCGATTAAGTATTGAGCTTTTTTGTTTTGAGGCGCATAGCTTATATATTATTTAAAATATTTTTCCCTTTTGTTCTCACCTGACACTTTCCAGTGGATAAGTCATGCAATGACTTTCCTATATAACCCTTTTGGTTTGTGGAAGGACTTGTCAATGGCGGAGCGCACAGTGCGTTGCAGGAATGTAAATGGATTGATACAGCTTTAATGGAAGTTTAAAATAGTCCTCACATCAGTAGATATGAAAAACTTGTAAAGAGCATGACTAAACGCATGGAAGCATTGATACGCTTTATGAAGTACTGAAACAAATGTGAATATCAGAGTTAATTGTGTCACTGACCTTGAAAAAACTCCAATCTTCATTGAAGTCAATAAATTTTGATATTGAATAATTGCCTAACATACGTAGGTAAAATGGATGTTTACTTGGAATTCAACCATGTTGTTTTTGATATAATAAAAGAGTAAAATTCGTCGATGGGTTGGTAATAATATCTGTAGTCGAATATTGAAAACTCGAAATTCTCGATATCTCGTAGTAAAGCTACAGTCCCGAATTTTTTTTCTTTTATAATTTGAGCAAATTTAGTTTCGATCTCTCAAATGATCTCACAATGTAATTTAATTACCTGTAAAATGTCTCATTCTTTTGAAATGCGAATATTTGGTAGGCATTGGAATGGTCGCGTGTTCATTTAGTAATAAAAGGTAACGACAGGGTTAAATAATTACAGAATATTTACCTAAACGAGGAGTGATGAGTGTCCGGGAAAGGGATTGAATTAGAGAGTTTGGGGCGGCGCAAAAGTGTTCAGCCGCAGAGTAATGGTTTTTTTTTTTTTTTGAAAACTCGAAGTCTCAAACACTTGAAAACTTGAGTTTATCAGTGGTCTTGAGCAATCTAGTTTTCGAAATACCTCTAAATATAAATTGGAGTAATCAGTAGTCAATTTAAATAATTAAAATCGGTCTAAAATTTGGTAATAAACACGTTCGACAGTATTTGACCCATTAACAGGTTGTATCGGTTGTATTGGGAAATACTGACTTTTAACGAGTGGTATCATATCAAAGTTGTTTTTCTTGATAAGACCAAATGGAAAATACATACAGGTTTCAGTGAGTCTTATCCTAGTTACTTGATAGTATCATGGTAGTCCATAACACATGGTTCTATATCTAAGACGTTTTCATACTCGGAAAGACTCAGACATATCTCAAATAGAAACTCCAACCAATTCTTCTCTTCCTTGGCAAACAACGTCATATCTATGATGTTTACCACCACAAATACATGAGCGGTAACCACTGAATCTAAATCAGATGAGTAGAATAACATTGGAACCGTTGTTAAATACTAAATTTGATAGAGCCTTGAAAAAATAAGCAGACTAATTTGATGCAAAGAACGGCTCAAGATGAAATGCTAAGAAATTGAAAAATAACGTTAATGCTAAATTATAACAAACGTTAATATTTCTGATTTCAAAATGAACAATAACGAATTATTCAAAACTGTTAAAATAATTATTCTGTTCGTCGGTTTGGTTATTTGTTACTTACATTTATTAATCATAGTTACAAAACCACGTGTGCGTGTTTATATATTTACCCAGTAGTGGTAATCCATTGGTCTGTTTATTGAGAGTACTCACCTGCCTAATTGTTACATATAAACTCATCAGGAATATAACGTGATAAGGAGTAATCATTTCAAACTGTTTTAGATATTAGATCATACGAATGCTCGATATCGTGCAGTCGAAAAGTTCCCCGCACATCAACCCTGTGTAGAACAACTACATAGGTTTTTGCCATGATTGTTACCGACATGTCTTTCTCCCGTAAATTAGTAATCATAGTTTCATATTTCACAGACTTCTGGCAGGGCATCAAATCAGAATTTTGTATGAATTTATTTATAAAACAAAATTATTGCATTTTCGAGCGCTCCACCTCTTACATACTGTATTTATTTTTTAATGAGTTATGTTTTTTCTGAATGAAACGAATAAGAACATGCATTTGAATATTCTCCATACAAATGTACTTGAATGGCTTCTTTCCTATAACTGTGACGTCATTAGGGAAAGTCTATTGTGGAGTTATGGCGTTCTTTAGTATAAACTATATGCAATATATGATATTGAGATGGGAATAAATACAAAATAGCCTTATATGTACAAAGCTTCCAATTGTCAGTGTCATAGCAGTCACGCGTCAAAACTAGAAATGCAAAATGACTTGCGCACTACGTTTTGTTTTCAAATTTATGTCACTGAAAGTAATGGACGACAGGCCGTCCGATACCTAGACGATGGTTTTGGTCTTAGAAAATAAAGTACAAATGAAAACTATATTTGTTTTTTTTTAAATCACTTTTTAATAATTTTACCTTTCAGGTATACACCAGTGGGTTTCCGAGAATAACATATAAGGAGAAAAACTCGAAACTAGGTGAGGACGGCGGTACCATTGACGCTGAGCATGCGGTCCAATCTACTAGTAATAGTGAAGCAGCTACAGCTGTGTAAGTTTCTATTGGACAAATCGGACTATATAATGAAAACTAATTCTGTACTCAAAGTGAAAAAATGAGTCTTATACATCGAATATTTTGAAAAAGCCTTCTGCTGCCATGATTACAGTGAAACAAGCTATTTCATTGGATTTTGATGATTGACTGACCAATGAAACCGGATGTTTTAGATTCAGGCGCCACCTGTAGAATTTTTGAATGATAATAAACTATAAGTATACATGTACAAAAATATGAAATACATAATCTATTATAGTGCTTTCAAAACATTTCAAAATTGCACAATGGTAAACATTGCGACAATTAAATAAAAAGCTAGTTTCACTAATTGTATCGATTTAACTTAAAAATCAGGATTCCTGCCTTGGCTTATAGGCAAAGAATGATATAGGGAATATCTAGACTATAATTAACACTTGCTTATTCTGTTCCAAGTGACTGCACTCAATAGACAAAAGGGTTGCAAGGTTTGTTAAGTATACGGCAATCTGCAGAAGATATCAATCAATACCTGCACTGGTAGGTGATCGTTGTAATTTTATGATGAGATACGTTAGTTCAAGTTGTGGAGTCTACGTTGTAAGCAATATCATACTGTAAAAATCGCTTTAGTGAATGTTTTATAGACATTTCATTATACTCTGGAAGATAGACAACTTTGAAAAAGTGGGAATCACACCCGACTTCCTAAATCGTTAAATTTCGTTCTATTAATTTTTTCTAAAGAAGTGCTGCGTCCGCTATTAGAGTGCCTCAAATGACGTCATAAACAAGGAGAAGAAATGATGGCTGACTTTATTCTTTATGTCACGGATGATGATAGAAATCATCCCTACAAACGTATTGAAGCATTATCTGATAAAATAGCACTGGCGTATGCTATTAGTATTAAAGATTAATTTATTTTGTTAGTTTTAGTGATTACGACAAATTTCGTCGAAATTGATGTCACAGGTATTTGTAAGACCTAGCCACGTGATACTAACTTGGCAGGTGGGAATTCTTTTGGCTCACTTGGAAGAGTGCTAGTTTCCTATACAAGATGACCTGGTTCAAATTCGGCCAGAGTCAGACAAATTTTCACACAATTGTCGATGACTCTGTGACAAATGGCGACAACATTGGGACCAGGGTATCCTCTGTGACCGTAAATATATCCTCGTCAAACTTGTGAAAGTGCGACCATAACTCAGGATATCGAGGACGATATTTCTCGTTGAGAAGGAGTATGTCACAGGTGTTTGTAAGACCTAGCAACAAACAAATATCCAAACGATTAGGAATATATCAATCCTAGTTCACAGGTGGTAAATTCCAGAAAGAAAAAACACCAGCAACGGCCTAGTGCAATGTCTGTAGAAGAAAGAGTGAGGCGCAACCTGATTGGTCATTAACAGAAAAATAATTTTGGACTGAAACAGCGAAATATCAATGATAAAAATGTCTTATTGTACAGAGTGTGAACAGATACATATGGCTAACTAAGGACTGACCTGAGGTAGCAGAGGCTATTAGGAGTGACATTTTCATTTAGTGCGGATCAGAGCAAGACTTAGGTATAAAGAATAAAAAAGTGAATTTATTGTGCAACGGCAATTTTAAGGAGAGATGTTGAAATTTTATGGCTAGGGGTTGAAGCCTGACAAATCTGATAAATGAATCAATGAAAGGGATTCGACTTTGAGGTTATTTCTACGGGATTATTGGATTATCATTTGTCCAGATGTTATGCATTTGCAGGCCAGACAATTTGGTCAAAG
>JACSZP010024400.1:0-11176 GCA_016161895.1 Pinna nobilis
TTTTCAATCATGGCGGTCTTAATTTGCATATTGTGCGGATTGCCCAAGGATGACAGAGTGGCATCATTCAGATTCTTAAAGAGCACATCTCAGAGGTACAGATTCAGCAAAAAAACATTGTACGGACCATATTGCACGCTTATCCAAATTTTTGGGGTTTGGCAACCGGACTATATATTCGGATTCTGTGTAGATGTTATGGCTATTGAATTTGTTGGAAGTTTTAATATAAGGATTTTGCTTTTTGTTCTTAAACAAATCATTTTTTTTGTATCTTTCAAATCAGTTAAGTGTATTTCAAATTTCAAGTACATGTACCATAATTGTATATCTGTTTTGAGCTGTGGGCCTTTTAGATGAATAAAAAATAATCCTCAAACAAGTTTTTTTACTCTCTTTGGAGTTGAGTTATCTTTCCTGAAACTTTGCAGGTAAAGTTATGAAATATACCAGTTGACCTTAAATTTTTCACACTATTTAGACCCAAGATATGTTCTTTTTTGTATCACGATGATAGCAAAAGCTGTTATTGATATCAAAACATGATCCATTTATAAGAATTTCTGTACCAAAGGTCTGCAAATTTAATGCGTTCATCCGATCATGTTCCCTTCATTGCTTATGAATATGTCAACAGGTATGATGAAAAGTGAAACTCCAAAATCCCTGTTGTCACATTTTCATTCTTTTGGTATCCAAGGAAACCTTAAGCTTGCGTGCCATTGTTTGACATAACATTTTTGTGATGACTTTAAATGTTTCTATTACGTTTTTTCAAACTTGCAAAATAAATCATGCGATTGAAAATGAGACAACTATCCCACAATTCAAGCAGGTGAGGGATCTGTTCTTTGGATGCTTATACCGATTGATCTTTGAACTGTAACGATAAATTGTATTAAATGTGGGATGTTTGTAATGGGTTGTGGACACACATGTTTCACCTAAGACTGTACTGACTGTGTACCAGAGTTGTAGATGAATTTGATTTTTTTTTTGCTGTATGAAATTACATTTTAATTACACTTTAAATTTTGTTTAGAAAATGGATTACAGCAGTTTTTCAGTAAAAGCTAGGGGTCCTATGTATCAATGTACAAGTGTTACAAATGGATTATGTAAATACTTTAGGTACATGAAGATATGACACTTGGTAGTTGGTAGATATGCAGGAGTCCTAATTGGCCAAAAAAAAATCTTCTTATGAAAATAGACATTGTTTTTCCAGAAGTGCTCATTATTTATACATGTAGATAAATATCATTTAGTCCACTCCATAGCAAAAAGTATTTGAGTGTATATACACTCTTACAGAATTTAGATATGGACTCAAGAATAGAGTACAGGTATCTTTTGGGTATGTGTCCTCCGTTTTTGTTTCCTAGCATACATGTACATGTCTATATACATACATATATCAATAAAATGTTCAAGTGATTAGCATGATTCCTTTCCATTGCAAACACATTGTGTTCTAGTGGCAAAAAATAATGTGAAATTCAAGCATCTGAAATAGTGAAGTTCATGAGAAAAGATAAAAAAAAATGCAATTTGGTGTTTAAACTTGATAAAGTTTTTAAAAAAGCATTCTTTCTTCATTTGAACATCTTTGAATATTTTTTCTTAGCATTCAGGCTTAGTGTTTATCATAGCAAATTAGAAAAAAAAACATCTGTGTCACCTTAGTGTATGAATTATTGCTGATGAAAGGTAATCTCTAGGGTTCTTGTGAGGAAAATGACATAATTTGAAGTGATGAAAGAAAATACACATAAACCTTTGAAATTTAAGGTTATTTGAAATTTAAATATCAGTTATACTGATGTTAAGACTTTTAACTTCTTTCTACCTAATTCTCTCGCTTCATGATTTAAAGGAAATTTGTTAAATTGTTGTCAAATAGATTGGTGTCAAGTATATTGATCCTTATGGGTTTTGATAAGTGTCGCACTTAAGTCTGTGGAAAGATAATTTCACTCAATTATTTATTCATGTTTATATTTCGCATTGTATTTTATGGAGGAGAGAACAAAAGAACTAGCCAGGTATGTGAAAGAAAAAAACAATTTTATCGTAATTATTTCCACCAAAGTTGACACCGAGAGAGAGCAATATTCTATCATTTTCACATTAGTGCCTTTCTATTTAATAGCTTTTGAGACTTAAAAAAATACCTGAAAAAAATTAAGATTGAAAAAGATACAACGCTGATATATATTGTGATCCTTTTCCTGTGAATTCAGTTAACCAATCAAAGCATAAGTAGATGTCAACCGTACTTAGTCGCTATATCGGAGGTAGATGAATTGGTAAATTATAATAACGTTCTTGTTTAGAGTTTGCTTATCGGAGCTGCAGAATGTCATTTATCTGTCCACGTGTCTGACACCACGTCACAAATACTATGATTAGGCTCATGGTTCCTGAACCATAAAAGAATGGAAATTGGAAATTGAATATTGTGAGTTGTACATGTATGTTCCTAGCTTCTGATAATGAAATCAAATTTGTATGTCAACTTATTCGCTCAACTGCAGGGGTCTGTGATCATGGACTAGGCTGAAGGTTTTAAAACTTTCTTCATGTTGTTGTTGCTTGTTTCATTCATATGGAGACGCAACTGAATATCGAGGAGGGGATTCAAATTAAGACAATTTAGAGTAGTGAAGGATTTTCATTTTGAAACCATGGGCCCTCAATTTTTACTATCCCGGCAGAGGGACAGGAAAAGCCAGAAACTTTTTTGAGGATGCATTGGTTACTCAGATATGATTGTCAATTCCAGTGTATTTTACGGCAAATAAAGAAATATTTTGGAATTTTGAAAGTGCTACACATTTGCCAAAAGAATCTTGTGTAACAGGGACTGGGCAAAAGGACCAGGTAGCTCATTTGCTAGAGCAGCCACATGGTTAGTGGGAGGCCTGGATTTGAGTCCCAGTCTGACCGAACTTTTTCTGCGCCTGTTACATTGGCACCCAACAAAATAACCCATGGTTGGTTTAAGCAAGACTCCTGTGAGATTTCACAGAGTTTGAAATCTCAGAAAAAAGTAGGGAGGGTGTAACTGGGACTAGGCATACAGACTAGGTAGCTCAGTTGGTAGAGCAGCCGCACGGTTAGCAGGAGGCCTGGGTTCGAGTCTCAGTCTGGTTGACATTTTCCCTCGCTTGATACAATTTAATTTGAATGAAATTTTACACAGTGCTCAGGTAACAAAGCTGGCCGGGATTTGGACCAAGGGGTCAGGGAGATTTGAGCCCCAGCATTCCTTTAGTCATTTCTATTCTTCAGATGAGGCAGTAAGTTAGGTGCTGTATCATGGATTATCTTGAGTGTTTGGCTTTCTTGTCTGCACATAAAATAATCCTCTTTGCTTAATGGCCATACATGTGGAACATAGATGAGATTTGTTGCCCCTCACTGGTATTTGCTGGCATCCATCCAAGTGAAAGATTCTTGAGTAGGCTGACATTACAACGCATTACAATTGCCCCATATCAATTTTGAATAATGTATGTGGGGCATAACAAAATTTACCATGCATGTTGTTCCTGGACAGTAACATTTTGTCATGCCTAGATATTACTGCTTTTACAGGTATGCATGTACATCAGAAGCCATCATCTGTATATTTCAGCTGAAGTTTTTTCATCAGTAATTTTTCCACATTAGAGATTCAGATTTGTAATGACAGTTGTGAGTGTTGGTTATGACACTAATGGAGCATGGGTTTTTCTTTGCATTTCAGATATTTTAGCTTTGCCTGGTTGGTTTTCATAATCGATCGTTATTTGTCATTAAAGATCACTTATTTAAATCCATTTTGATTCCAAGTCACTGGATTAGATTTTTTTTTTTTTAAATACACACTGGGCATAGTCTTAGGGAGACCCTGTTCCATCTGACCTCTAACTTCATTGTATGTTTGACTTCCTTTTATATAAAGGCCATTTCACTCATTAGTATCATAACCTGTAGTAATTGTCTTCAGTCTTTATAGAAAATATTGGTGTATATATACATGTAAGCAAGGGTTAAAAATTCCCTGGAACTTGAGTAATTATAGGCTTTAGACTTGGCATTTAGAATTACCGGAAGTCTGAGGGACTTGCCTCATCTACATTCATTTTATTTTACTGTATTATCTACAAACAAACTTCAGCAAGTACTTTGAAATTTCTAAACTGGACTTGTCAGATAGTTACTCTCCGGGTCCTGGACTTTCCTTGAACATCTTGAATTTTGAACCTCTGGTATGTGATGTGGATTACAGATGTACAGATATATAACTCTTCATAATTGTGCTGTGGTGATCATATTGTTGATTTACTGTCATAGAGAGACAGGTCTGATTGCATTTTCTGGTAAATAGACGATTGATAAAATAACCAAGTCTAATTATGGTATCTGTTTTGGGGGAAACTTGATATAAAGAAACTTTTGCCAATGATGAAGCCATAGAACTATTTCAGATTGGTTAAATCCTGGAATCAACATTAGCTGTCTTTGCCTAAGCTGGCCATAATTTGTCAGGGATTACTGCTTTGTAGGTTTCGTCTATAGAACTATTCTCCCCGTATTCCCTGTTGCCACAGAAATTGGAGAATAGATTAATCAGAATTAGGAATGTTTGGAACAGAAATAGGATCTCTGCAAATCTTGAAATAAAGGAGAGGGCAATGAAATTTGGGATATAATCTGATTAGAAATTGAGTTTGAAAAAACCCCCAAAAATTCCTGTTTATTACCGAGCATTGACAAATTCCACTCTTAACTAATTCTGACATCAAATTTTATGTACTTTACTGTCTGTTGAGGGAGGTCTTATATAATTAATAAAAATTTTTTTTACAAAGTCATCATCATCATTATAAAGATGTGTGTCAAGTTGCTCAAGATTATCTCTGATGAGATTTTATTATGCAATAGAAAAAGTTAACGTGTACTGGTATAAGAAATAAGAATTGAAGCACAGTGCACGAAAATGTCTTTAGAGACGTTGATCATCCATGATGTCATGACGGGTAATCTACCACTGGTTGAAGTTGTTTAAAGGAGCAAGGAAAATCTGTCTGACCAAATGTAAAATCGATGCTGACACTTGCAATGGTCAGAAGTAGGATTTCTTACAAGATTTTCGGACAAAGGTGTCAAAGTGTCTGTTGACAGTTTTTAACTGAAATACGTATATACATGCTTATTTGTATCAAAAGTACTGTAAACCAACTTATTTCTGTGGGCAATTTATATTTGCGAATTGTCAACATCGCAAATTTAAATAGCCGCAAATTTATTTCGCAACATACAGGAATAACATGTATATAATGCATCGCGAAATTCAATCATTGCAAACATTTTTGTTAATGACAAATTCGCAAAAGTTAGGAGCTGCAGAAATAAGTTGGTTTACAGTATTTGGTGGGCTGTATTGTTGTTTAACATCCCACTCTAGAATCTTTCACTCATATGGAGATTTCATATGGCCTATACTTTGCACTTTTGGCTATTGAGCAGTTAGAGTTACATGTATTTTATGTGCCGACACCTACTATGGTACAGGACCTTGGATTTACTGTCTCATTGAAAGGACAGAAAAAATTGCAGTGCAGCAGATCTGAATCCAAGACCCCACAATCAGAAAGGAACAAACTAACGACAGAACAACGATGGGTGTGGCCTGTATCACCAATATTATATATTCCATCAATTCCTTTGTTGGTTTTGACTATGTCTTATGAGCTACATGTACATTCCAATGATTACAGTGACTGCCCCACAGACAGACGTCTGACCTACAGTATTACCAATCGGTATGTATCACTTTATGATTAGATGCGAGATATAATTTCTTACAAGTCAATATTAAGAATATTCTATCGAAAAAAAATATGATGGATTACGTTGGAATTTGCCAATGAGCATCATCAGTAGAACTGATTGGTATCGCTTTTCCTCTGAATGAAAAAAAATTTGTCTGCGATCTGTATGACAGCGATTTGTCCGAGACGTGTTCAAAATGATGGTTGATTAATAGAGATGGCTATGTATGACAAGGAGCTGCTATATTTATTACTGAATGTTGATCATATTTTATGATGCATTGCTATGTTATAAAAACACAGGAAATAAAAGTTCAGGATATCATTATGATACTAGAAATGTTACTGAACTGTTACTTTTGGAAAAGGTACAATATAGAAAAAGAAGCTTGTTTTTCTAAACCCTTTCAACACCACAGACTGTAATGGAATGGTCTTAAACAATAGAAAAGAGCATACAGTTACTATTTTTAAACTTGGGTTGAAAGGGTTAAGATCCTTTTCCAAGATCACAAGAGAGAAGATCATCCAACTAAAACTTCTATCAATTCAATTATTTGAAGATTTCTAAGTAACTTTTCATGTAATTTTTTTAATATATTAACCCTACGGAGAGAAACAAATGAAGGGGGATGCAACACTTGCAGTTACTGTATAGTGGTTAGAGTGTTCATTCCTTCAGTAAAAACCAAGGTCTTGTGTTCATATGAAGGGTCTGCACTTTAATCACCCTCACTGCTAAATGGCCAAAAGTGTGGAGCATAGTCTAAATTTGTACCTCTTCACTGGCATATGGGAACATCTCCATATAGGTGAATAATACTTTAGTGGAACGTTGGAACAAAAGCAACTGGAGTGTTCATCTCGTGCAGAAGACCCAAGTTTGAATCTTTGCATTATTTATCCTGTTAATAACTAAGGAAGCAACGGTTCTTTTGCCTCTTCATTTTAAAAGAAGGTTGCAGTTCATTTGCATTGGATATTATAGGATATTAAAAACTGAGGCCCTGTGTCTTTGTTGTTGTTGCCATGGTAATGTCCCTTATTGCCCAATAGTCTTATGTGCTTTATATAGACCAATATGGTAAAGCCTTCACTAGCTTTTATTAGGTCACCTGAGCTTTGCTTTTTGGGGCCATGTGAAATCCAAGATGGCCACCATGGCCTCTGATTGGCTGAGACATTTTTTTTTTAACTTTTTCTCTAGAACCACTGAATGGATCAGGCCCAAACTTGGTACAGATGTTCTTCAGAAGGTCCCACACAAGTGTTGCTTTTTTCGGGGCCATGCGAAATCCAAGATGGCCATCATGGTATCTGATTGACCGAGACAATTTGAACTTCTTCTCATAAGCCACTGAATGGATCAGGTCCAAACTTGGTACAGATGTTCTACACAATGTCCCATCAAAACTCTCAAATTGAAATGACCTGTACCTGTCTTCTAGCCCCACTGCCTTAAGTATTTGAAATTTAATGTTATTCTCTTTGTGACAATGTTTAGCTTTTATCTGTTTCAGTCCAACCCCCTTCTCATCTTCTTCATTTGTGGTAAATTAACTAGCTTATTTTGTATGGACTTTTTATAGGGTTTGATACAGTAATAGTGTTTACATGACAATTTTAGTCAATTTAATTCTTTCCTGTACAAAGTGTATTGTGAATCTACCATACTCTTAACTGACTGACTTCAATATCAAAAGATTTACTGTTGAAAGTGTACTGTAAATTAGTACATATATACAAATTATTGGGATCATTACCTAAAAAGGACCTCCCTTGTCAACTTTAAGTAGTAGTGTGTCACATATACATGTGTAATAACAGCCTTGTTAGCCTGAATTCCTACCCATTCTCTATTTTGTGTCAAATTATAGTCTAAGTTTAATTCTATTGAGAGACCATCCAGTGGTTAAATAAACTGGTGGACCAAGTAAACTAGAAAAGCTGGAAGTCAAATTATATGGTGAACTAGCTATTACTGATAACTGAATGTTCTATACACCAGTCATAGCTTTACAATACTGTGTTCACCTGAAGATTGGAAAGGGGGGAATGTGTGTGCCACTCAAGAATCTTTAACCTATAGGAAGACATCACCCTATGCTGATGAAGGTCATAAAGTTTGGCTTATACTCTGCAATTTTGGCCATTGAGCAGGTAGATTCTCTAATGTACTGACACCTACGGTGACACAAGGCCTCGGTTTTTACTGTCTCATCCGAAAGACAGGGACAGCCAACTATGACCTCGCTTGGGCTTGAACCCCCGGACTTCATGATCGGAAGTCAAACACGCTTACCATTAGGGCATGGCACCCTATGTTGTTTATGATGATCGAATGAATATGAAGATCATGTAAACTGGGTTAATCTGAAAGGATGTGACAGTTGACTACCCTGAAAGGGCAGGGAAATGAATTACAAGTACTGTTAACTATATAGGAAGCATAATGACTGAATGTCCAATCACCTAGTTTAACAGATTACTTTGTGGTTTTGTTTTATTGGACACAAAAGTTTATTTTTTCAAAACGTTTTTTCATTTGAATAAAAGTTGTCTTGTTAGCTAGTACATTTCCCTGATTTTAATGTTGAGGATTCCATTATAACCAAACTAAATCTGAGTGAATTCAAGTCCATATGATTGAAAGATGAAAAGCACACCTTGACATTACAATGATCAAGTTCTATTACAATTTGGAAATTCAATGATGACTTGAAAAGCAAATGTTACCCTCCAGGCCAAATCAATTTCCTTATTTTAAATCTTGTCAAGTCCTTATAGAATCTTAGTGGAAATCCTCAAGACCGTTGCAAATGAAGTTTTGTGATTTGACAAAAGGAAATATTGTGCTTGTGAACTATAATGAGTGTATCTTGTGGTTTTACATGCATTTATCTGCTAATGGACCATCAAGTAATTATATTTATTTTGTTGAATGAATTGTTACACATTACCATATTTAATTTCACAAATTACTTCTTAACTAAAATGTGAGAGTCAATTTTCTTTAGCGCTCATCATTCAGGGTTGGTGTTTAGAACTCTAAGTGGAAGTTTTAATAGCTGCTGTGTAAGCGTATTGAATTTGGGTTCACTGTCATCAGACTTGTCATAGCTAGCTATCCCAGGAATGTCACATGCATTGTCAACATTTATTGGAGAAGATTCACAATTAGACACTGATGTTTGGTTAGTATTTAATCTCTGCATTTCTTGAAAGATTACTGAAGTCAACTTTTATGAATTCACTTCTATTATATACAGGTGAGATACTTGTAACAGATGGTAAGCGCGCAAAAAATGTAACCTGATACACAATGATTTTCCATCAGGTATGACCTATTTCAATGAATGAAAAAAAAGCCAACCCCTTCCCCCCTTTGCAAAAAAAAAAAATAATAATAATAATAAAAAAAGAGAGAAAGAAAAATGAAGCAATGGATAAGTAAAATTGAAGTTAAATTTATGAAATGGAAAGGGAAATGAATTACCATGCAGATTTCTTATAAACAAAAAGTTTATTACACTGGGCTTTGTTTGGTTTTAGCGGGTGTCTGGTTTTCAGAATTATTGCCATTCTATGTTTGGAAGTGTTATTCCTGTTTCAGTGATGTTTAGGGATACTGTTACTACATGTGGTGTAAATTCTGTGATTTCATTAATCGTTTTAAATAAGAATTTGCATCTTATAACTGAATATCTACATGTAATTGACAATTGAATCCATTCCTGATTACAAAGACATTCAATTTTGTCTTTGAGCAACTCAAAAGTTATTTCATCAAATGGCCGGTTTTAATGGTTACATTTAATAGATGTAATTGCTACACTGGGGACTGATGTCCAGAATTTACAGTGTTTGGTTTAAAGAGAGTTTGAGGAAAAAACTACTTTCCATCAGATTTGCTTGATTTAAGCAGGATTTGGGTTTTGTGCAGACAGTGTTTGATCTGGGCAGTTTCGTCTGTGTTTGCTTTTCAATGTAATTTTATTGTCAAGATAAGTGGAAAAAATGTAAGTTGTAAGTAGCAAGGGCAAAAATGATATCTACATAGGTTTTCATTTATTTTGTTAAATCTACATATATAAATATCTAGGGAGGAAGTTGATTTAAATGTGACAAGGAATTGTTCATCTCTGGAGTGCAATTCCCCAGAATTTAAGAACTTACAAGCACCGTAATTGCAATTTTATGTGTAGCGCTGACTTTACCAAGCTTAAAAAAATGACTAAGTTGAAAATAGAATTGCTGCAAACATTGCTTAATTGCTTCAGGAACTATCTTGGAGATCTCCAAGCTAAGCTCTTGTGTAAATTACATAGCTGAGGGAAAAAAACTCATGATTCACGAGTTATAGGATTCAATTACTGGTCTCATTGAATCCAAATAAACAGAGTCCACTACTAGGATTTAATGATAATTTGTGCCGTATCTTGTCAGCTCAATAAATAGAGATATTATTACTGAGACTTACAGATTAATAAAAGATCTTCCAAATTGGATAATACAAGAGTTCAGCTCATGCTCTCTTATCTTTTCAAATCGGCCAAAGTAACAGAATTGTGGATAATGACATCTCATTTGTATAAGGTGACCTGTGGTATACAGTGTGTACATGACAAACATCTTAGTGGACAATGGAGGTTACTCTGTGTCCAGAAAATACATCCTTGCTTCAGAATAAAAAATGTTTGGGACAATGTGCAAGATTAGCTGGTTGTACTATTGTATTATTACCCCATTCAAGAATCTTTCACATTCATGGGGATATCACCAATGTCGATGAAGTGCAAATTTGGTCTGTACTCAGCATTTATAGCCATTGAGCAGTGAGGATTCTTAAACTTGCCGACACCTACTGTTAACAGGGTACCTTGGTTAATTACTGTCTCATCGCAAGGACAAAGTCGATGGCTGTGCAGCATAGATTCAAACCCATAACTTCACAATCAGAAGGCAAACATGTTAACCACTGAGCCACAGTGGCCCATAATATGCAATCAAAGCCACAGCTAATTTCAGACCTGTGAGTGACAATGTGCAAGAAATCACTGACATATCTGAGACATTTACCATGAATTTGATTGATGATGTAATGACAATGGTGAAATCTCTATAGTAGATTAGTTAGAGAAGTGCAAAAATCTCCCAGAGCTTCTCACCTCCGATTCCGCATTGACTTGCCTCAATCTTATTATGTGAGAAAGGTTTTCTTACAAAAGGTTGGTGGTCTTCATTCTAGCTTATTTCCTTCTTAACCAAAACCACTAAAAGATTGTTGAATAATGGTGGTAATGAAAAAAACAAAACAAAAGGAAACAAAAACACCCCTCCCCAGAAAAAAAAAA
>JACSZP010024405.1:0-14771 GCA_016161895.1 Pinna nobilis
TACTCGTATTGGTTAGGCAGTTAAACCCATATAAGTGTTATATAGACAGAGTTAATTAATAAATAGGGCATACAGTTTACTCTGTCCTCTCAATCACATAATTTTCAGGTTTACAGGATTCTGCCATCCTGATTTTGAACATTCATTGTGTTCATGTAGTGTACAGATAAACACATACATTATATACATGTATTAGGATACTAGTTGGTCACTTTTTGATGGACCACTGTGGGGGCATAATCCCGTATATACAGACCCTCTATGCATTCTTATCAAAGCTAAAAAGTATGACATTAATGTATTATGTATACCCTCGCTCATATAATCTAGAACTACATGTCTCAATCCACCCAATTATTCAGATGTGCATCAGAAGTGAGCTGTAATAAGGTAGTAGGAAATTTGTAACCATGGAAATTGTAATTCACAGCCTACAGGTGTTTTTTTTAACTTATTACGGTATTCTGTTTTGAGAGCATCAAGTAAATTCAAATATCTAACCAATGTCAGAAACAAAAGCCAATACACATGATGCAGCTCTTCATGTTTGAGGAGGCAGTCAGAGTGAAGTTTTCAATGGCAATATACTGCACATTGTACAGTATAATTTGCTCTAACAACCACCTGTATATTAAGACCACGTGGTCACAAAGACTACTTGTTGCTGTTCCCAATAGTACCATTTGTGTACAAATAAACCTCTATATAAATACCATCTCCCAATGAAGACCTGTTATCTTGTGTCCCTTTGGAGGTTGTTATGTACACTGTATATTAAAGTTCTCTTCTATTATCATGTTAACATGTCCAGCAGAACATTCGGTTGCTTTTGTATTCAAAACAACAAGTCTGGTTTAAATGCATTTCTTAATTTATGATTAATCTAGGTTTCTTTCTTTTTTTCAGATGGTAAAAATGAAAAGAAAGCAACCTGTAAGCTTTACGTAAGGCTGGTGACAGATGAGATGCTACAGAACAGTGTCACAATTCGCCTCAACAACATGACACAAGTGGCTTTTCTGTCTCCTCTGTTTACATTCTTCCAGGGAGCTGTAGCAACCATCATGAAAACAGAGAATAAGAATATATATATCACAAATATAGAGAATGATACTGATGTAAACGCCCAGATACTGAACGTTAGTATATCTGTACAAAGGCCTGATGGAAGTTTTTATTCTGTGGAATACTTACAGGAGCAGATTTACCTACAGAGGATACTGCTGGCTAATATATCTACTTTACAGGTGAGACAATTATGATATCAGGTCATAGTGCTACAATGTACATTCAGGTAGCTGTGTATTCATAACTATTGTAATTAGCTTACTTCTCAGTTATATTACATGTATATCTTAACAGACTTATGCAGAGCTCACCCTGTATGTAGCAAATTTAACCATTGACTTTTATTTTGAAATTGGCTTAAAAACTCATTACTGGATAATTTTTTGGCTTATATTTTTTTCAAAATACATAAATGTTTTTCAATTGCATGGTCTCAGATTGTCAATCTACATGTATTTACCTGATGTTATGTCATTAACAATGAATAGCATGAAATTAAGTGGATATTATTTAAAATGTATCTGCAATAACATCTATGTACCGTAGTGGACTGAAGAACATTATTTCTATAATGTTCATTCAATTGGCTTAATATTGAAAACATAAGTTGGCTAAGAGAAGATCTTGGCTTTTGTTTTGGCTAACAGTTCTCTTAGTCCATGTTGAGTCCTGTATATGTACATACAGCTAGTTACATGTAATATGGTATACATTTACATACACTTGTAATGTACATACAACCTGTCATGTTAAATGTATATTTAAGAGAAACACATACATTGTACAGCCACATATTGACACAGTCTTGTAGATACAGCCAATAGCCAAGTTTCAAGTTCATCAGTAATTCCATTTTTGCTTCATGGTCAGAAAAGACCCAGGGATGTCCAAGTGGCATCGTGATCCATCCTGGTATCTGCCAGGGAAGTGTATGAGATGGTAATTGGTGCCCACCCATACCGATGCATGGGTTTCCCCTGGGTACTTAGGTTTCTCCCCACAGCAAGGAACCTAGCACGCAGGCATTATGGCCAATGAGAGACATTAATATAAGTTGACATACCTTGTTTTTTAATCATTGTAAACTTAATAAAGTTTAAACTTTTAAGAAGAGACCTACAGGTACATGGAAAATTGTTCCACATAACAAAAGATAGTTTTTCCTTCTCAAAATAGTACCATTTATGGACAAATCAACCACTATATAAAGTCCACCTACATGTACCTATAAAGACCCTTTTTGTTTGTGTGTCCCTAAGGATTATTTTATACAAGTTTTTGTGTATCTATAAGATACACTGTACATCTGTTGTACATGTACATGCAGCCCATTATGGTAGGCTATATCTAACAGATTTGTACATATGGTCAGTTATGTTATATCTGAAGATATATTCATTTTGCACTCACAAATGTTTTTAACAAAATTCAAGATGTGTTGGCATATTTAGGTCTAAATGAAATAAGTTTCTGATGTACCGGTACATGTACACTTTTATGTTCTTTACATGTTATTATTCCAAGTCTAAATTTATCTGAGTAATTTGATATAGGAGATAATTTACAATATAAAAATCATCATGATATGCATATTATAGTGAAATTTCACACCAAGAATCCTTCCTCTTTTGTTAGTCTGTCAAGTAAACTGCATCTGACAGTGACAAAGCCTTATCTTTGTATAATGTGGACATTATATGTACACAGAGATAAAATTAAGTCTAAGAAACCCCAAGGTTTATGGTGAAAAAATTTTGGTAGCAAAAGAATTGGTCTTGCCAAATGTTACTTGTACTATTCAAAAAGTAAAGTCCACAATTATAGTTTTTGTGTGCTAAATAGATACATGTAGATAAGCAGACAAATACACAAATAGACAGATCAAACCTACTTTTGGGGAGGCATAAATAGTACAGCACAGTACCCTTACTGACATTTGACACAGGTGGCGTTAAATTTACTCAGGACAATATAATACATACCACCGTCCTGAGAATTGTTGTAGTTTTCTTTGGAGCATTTCACTCTGTGTACAGTGCACCTGTGAATTTGTTTGACATTTTTTACAGGTAAATTTGTTGTTTGATTTTCAATGTATATACATGTTTAAGTTAGGTATTCTCTCTCTTTTTTTGTCATGTGACCTTATTAGTAAATGTAAATAGTAACATATTGGACAGAATTAATTATTGACGCATATTTTGTATGTACATGTATATATATCCTTAATTCCTTTGCTTTTGTGTCAAAATGAGCAAACTGCATACCTGTACCTGAGTAGTTAAACACATGCTCAGAAAATGTCACCAGGTTGGAGGTTAATTATTTTAGAATTGGTGAAATTAGTCATAAATGACCGTTTTTGCACAGTACTTCCCATATTGTAGTTTTGAGTTTAAATGATATAATCCTGAGATAATTTGCGACATAAGAAATTTGTAAAAGAATTTGTATATGAGTGTATGTATTTTGATTTTAACCTAATGAAGGGAAACTTGTTATTATTACCCCTGCGAACAAAGTTTAGGGCCTAGGAATCACCATGTCTCATTGTCTTTTTGTTCTGTTGTCCATCACCTTTGTATAGACCTTAAATTCAAGGTATGTAGAACAGATACAATCTTTTTTAAAAAGTGTTTGGTCATAATCAATGCATATGCAATGAATATGAATCAAGTTCCTATCTGTAATGTCAAGTTCACTGTGCACAGCGACCTATGTGGTCGAGTGGTTAGCGTGTTCAACTTCAAATCGAAGGGTCAGGGGTTCGATTCCCGCAGCGCCGCTCCGTGGTTGGCCGTCCCTGTCTTTTGGATGAGACAGTAAAAACTGAGGTCCTTTGTCACAGTAGGTGTTGGCACGTTAAAGAACCCTCCCCGCTCTATGGCTAGCAGTGCCGAGCACAGGCAAAATTTATCGCCCTTCACGAGCACACAGTCTCCATATGAGTGAAATATTTTTGAGTGGGACGTTTAACAACAACGCAACAACAACAACACTGCACATTGGACCAATTTTCTTCCTGATTTACAACATGATTCAGCCTACTAGCTGCTGGACAACTGTAGGACAGCTCTAGTTATTTTCTGAGAGGTAGAGTTGTAGTTTTTCTGATACAATGTACATGTAGTTAAGGTAAATGGAGTGAAAAGGATTTTCTCTGATGGATAAGATATAATTTTAAAGTCATGCACTTGAAATTAATTTCAGATCAACTTACTGGTGTAAAGCATATATATGCCTACTTGGAATACTTTATAAAGCCAGTTGTAGGTGATGCCTTGACCTTGTTTACTCATGCACTTAAGAAATTATCATTATAAGTCGTGATGCTATACTCTTTCAAGTCATTAATATAAGAGACAAGCAAGGAAGTATAGTAAATGGGAAAATCTGATAAAAAACTCTTGGTGACATTTACAATATTACAGGTATACAGCATGTACATGTACAACAACAGTAACTCATATCTAAGATCATGTTAATTACCTGAGAAGTCATTATATTTAAACAATCTATGTAAAATGTTACCTACAATCTTTTTTTTAAGACCACAGTTACATGTGATGACATTTAGCGAAATGCCATGAAATAGAGTGTTCTGTAGTGTAATATTAGAATTATGCATATATACAAGTAATACCTGCTTGCACACTGTCAGTTGAGGTAATCTGCATGTAATTCAGTCAGATTTAGTGTTGCATCTTTCTTTAAGCCTTCAAGTTCCCCTTTTTATTTGACTATAATGAGTATTGATCTGCTCATGTGACAATATTTACCTCCAGTTTACAGCAGTACATAATAAGAACATATGACAATATATGCCTATGTTATAGTAGTGACACCTACAATATACCTGTACATATTCAGTAGGGAGGTACAATGTGTAGGCCCCTATACTGGACATGACACAGTGTGACAGGTCCTGTGGTCTAGTGGTAGAGTATCTCATCCACTTAGTATTGCACCTCTAGTCAGTGTAGGTTTGAACCCCACTAGGAAGTACATGTACATGTAGCCTGATTTTTGAGATACATGTAGCTTATTATCCTAGATAAGTCACCAGTATACATGTGTGCAGTTGCAGATTGTCTCTCTCTATGTATAATTGTTACCAGGTTCTCTCCTCCTCCAACAAAATGTGGTCCCTACCATATTACTAAAAGATTGTTAAGTGCCATGTGTAATAAACCTTAAGCATATAGATAAACTAAAACAAAACAAAACATAAAACCAAACATACAAGAATTAACAACATGCTAGGTAGGTGCATGCATATGTCTGCATTATGGTCTGTAACTCAAATAATAATATTTATATCTTGGGGATGAAAGTTATAATCTGCTAATTTTTTATATGAGTGGCTCTTACATTGTGCATATGAGATGTTACATGTATGGGGGCGACACTTATAATGTGCATATGGTAAAAATGTATGTCATATGACAAATACAAAGTGTGTTTGTTATTTAGGGTAATTTCAAAAAATCATACCTATTTTTATGGGGTTATTCTTACTGTAAGTTACAATGTACACATGTATCAGGGGTGTCTATAACAATGTATGTAAAATGTCACAAGGATTTGACAATTGCATTAGTATGGTAGTCTTTATTAGGATGAAACTTTATTTCAAAAGACTTCAGTGGCAGTTTGTTAAAAGTTGACTTTTTTATTTTGGGCCACTATGACCTATTGCTTTGCCTTCTGATTATGAGATTGTTGGTTCAAATCCAAGCCATATTGTGATTAGCTGTCTCTGTCTTTCGGATGAGACAGTAAAAACCGAGGTCCCGTGTCACAGTGTTGTACCTGCACATTAGAAATCTGCTCTAAGGTTATAAGTGTCGAGCAAAGGCAAAATTTGTCGCACTTCACGGTCATGCGGTGACTTCTTCATATACAAGTAAGTGAAAGATTCTTGAGTGGGATGTTAAACAACAGTACAACCAACCAACTTTTTACTCATTGTGTAGTTGACCCAATATACGTTATGATAACCACTGCATATATGTTAAGAGAGTGTGACTCTTGCATCTGATGCCAGTCTGACATACTTCAGCAAAAACATTTACAGTAAATCAACCAGTAAATCTTCATTTCCTGCAATGAAATAGAGTTTATCTATCCTACTTGAAGTGGTTCTTGCTAAAGAGAAAAAAATTGTATTAAAATTAAATAGATATTTTACTGTACCAGGAGATTTTTCTGTGTCATGAAGCTAAATGGTTATTTATGATATATTGCAGGTATTGCCATTTGATGATAATCTCTGTGTTATTGAACCTTGTCCTAATTTTGCTGTGTGCAAGTCAAGTTTGAAGTTTGGAAGTGCCATGCCTTTTATCTACTCTGACATGATGTTGTTCAGACCAATACACCCAGTCAGCAGCTATGGCTGCAAATGCCCCAACGGTTTTACAGGTTTGTACCATTGTCAGTTTAATGTTTATTTGTTATTTCTGTTTCTTCATTTTTTATTCAGAATTATGCAAAACTAACTGTTACTGTTGGGTTATCTTGTTATACAGTAACAATTACAGTAACAGTTATACAGTTAATGTTGCAGTAGTTATAGAGGTACTGGTACAGTATCAAGATCATTATCTTGTTATACTGTTACTGTTATAGTATCAGTTACAGTTTTACAGTTATTGTTACATTATCTTGTTACTGTTACAGTATCAGTTACATTTTTACAATTATTGTTACATTATCTTGTTATACTGTTACTGTTACAGTATTAGTTACATTTTACAGTTATTGTTACATTATCTTGTTACTGTTACAGTATCAGTTACATTTTTTCAATTATTGTTACATTATCTTGTTATACTGTTACTGTTACAGTATCAGTTACATTTTTAGTTATTGTTACATTATCTTGTTACTGTTACAGTATCAGTTACAGTTTTACAGTTATTGTTACATTATCTTGTTATACAGTTGCTGTTACAGTATCAGTTACATTTTAGTTATTGTTACATTATCTTGTTACACAGTTACTGTTACAGTATCAGTTACAGTTTTACAGTTATTGTTTCATTATCTTATTATAGTTACTGTTACAGTATCAGTTACAGTTTTACAGTTATTGTTACATTATCTTGTTACACAGTTACTGTTACAGTATCAGCTATAGTTTTATAGTTATTGTTACATTATCTTGTTACACAGTTACTGTTACAGTATCAGTTACAGTTTTACAGTTATTGTTACATTATCTTGTTATACAGTTGCTGTTACAGTATCAGTTACAGTTTTACAGTTATTGTTACATTATCTTGTTACACAGTTACTGTTACAGTATCAGTTACAGTTTTATAGTTATTGTTACATTATCTTGTTACACAGTTACTGTTACAGTATCAGCTATAGTTTTATTGTTATTGTTACTTTATCTGGTTATAAAGTTTCTGTACAGTTTACAGTATTACACTTGTGTTCCAGGTGGAGAAGCTGATTACTTGTGTGATGTGGAGATTGACATGTGTTACAGCAGTCCTTGTAAACACAATGGTTCATGTGTGAGAAAGGAAGGGGGCTATACTTGCCTGTGCAATCACAACTTTGTTGGTAAGTTTTACAGAGGCAGGGTGGGGATATTTAACAAGACCCTCATCCATGGCAGTACAGATCTAGAGTTCAGTGTATGAGCTGTATGTTTTGTTGATATGATTATTAAGTAGGATCATACATATAGTACTATGTGTGACTTTATCATATACATGTATATATAACTGTGGTAACTGCCTCACTCTCCTTACTACAATTCCATTCCAAACTTTCATTAATTTTGGATTTTGATCTGGAGATGAAAGAACAATTTAAGTTCTGAGATTAGATTGTAATAATGTCATAATTTGAGATATGGAATTCAGTTGTTTGTATTAGTCAACAGATAAACTGAAAAAAGTAAAAACCTGGAAATATTCATATTCTGTTCTATCTAACATTCAGTATTATGATGCCCATACTTGCTGGTGTGATTCTAATTTTTGCACAAAACCAACAAATTATTAATGAAAAATCTTCTGTTATATGGAAACTATCTTTCAAAACATGCAACAGTGTAATAGAAAAATCCTCTAAATGCATAAGTAACACATGGTAGATGCTAGTGTATAGAGCTTCAGAATTGTTCTATCCCTGTTTCCTCTAGCAGCTTACAGGTAACTTGTGATATTGCTAAGGTAGAACATGTATAATCTCTAAGTTATACTAAATCTATCATCAAATATGTGTACCTTTAAACTGAAGGTCAAGTCGTTCACTTTTTTGTAAGGAAACAGTGGGGTATGTTTTGTGATAAATGTAAATATTACTGTCAGTATCATAGTATTTTACTTCAAAAAGCAATGTCATGTATTTTTGTAAATCTAACATTTAAACCTGAGAAAGGAGATTGAATCATCAAATATTGACTTGATTATAATGCAAAAACTGGTACTTTTAGAATTCTAAAGCATTTTTTTTAATTTTAAGCCCTCAGTATCAGAGATTTTGAGGAATATAGTACCCAGTTTTTTATCTGTCAGTCTGTTTGTACAAAAAACTTAATATCAATTCGGAGCTTTTGATTGGTAGGTTATAGGGCCTTCATAATTCACTTGTGTTTTATGTCTACTGACACAACCTGTCTTTTGATTCCTTATTTAGTATACCTTATGACCTTCCCCTTTATGTTTGACCTACTTTCTAAAGACTTGCTTCACTACCACTGGGGACACTAATTCTGTTCCATTGGCATGTCTTGTTTCTCTCATTTTATCTAGTGGAACAAAGAAAATTTTATGATTAACCTTTATTTAGATGGCTTTTCCAATAATTCCACTTCAAGGTATAAATACTGATCATATAAAGATTCCATATTATAAATGCTTGCATTATTAATTATGTATCTTTCTTTGATTTAAATTTTGATTCCAGTAGAAAATGACCGGTTATATATGTAAGCTTGAATGTGTATAAATTGTATTGATAACACTTTTTTATAGCAGCATTATCTTCAGACCATTGTTATAGAGTACTATGTAGCTCAGATATTAATATATATGTATTTGTAGATTCTGATCATAGCCAATGAATACCTGTATGTGTTAAGCCTGATAATGGAGGGGGGGGGGGGGGAGGGGCTCGCCTGTAATCTTTTTGATTTCCTAGGCAGGCACTATAGTATAAGTAATCTAAATCTTAAAGTTATTTTCAGGTAGAACCTAATACTTAGATTTATTCTAAGATGATTACTCTGACAACTTTATTGACATTTTCAAGTACTCATAGTTAGATAAATAATCTGATAATTTTCATTGACATTTTCAGGTACTCATTGTGAGATAAGTAATCTGACAAGGTATGATGCCCTTACTTGTCCTCAACATATATGCAAGCCACATTCCACCTGTGAGGCTCTTCCAAGTAATGGATTTTGGTGTAAGGGCTGTCCAAATGAGCCATATTTCAACAAGTTTTGTCAACTTACAACTCGACAGTTCCCAAAAGGATCATTCCTCACCTTCCCTGCACTAAAAAAGAGACATAGATTTACCATAAAGCTACAGTAAGTTACTTTGCCTTTGTTTTGTTCTTTATCATTGTTACATGGACTGGTATATTCATATGCCCTGTCTGTTGGCCTGTTTGTAAAAAGTATCCTTGTAGATGAGTTGTTTTCATTGTTTATTTTTGATATGTAATGTGTCATGTTTAAGGTGGATACTTGTAATTTTTCCAGTGACCTGAAGGTCAACAGCTCCTTGGCTGTTGATTTGCTTTAAAATAAATGTCCATTCTTAGATATAGTGGAGAATTGATATACTAGATACAACTAATTCCGTATGCTATTAAGTAAAACAAGAATGCTCATTGAAATTAAACTTCAGTGAAGCTGTATTGTTAATGAGATTCTGCTGACATAAGATTCATCAAACACATCAACTGAGGTGATTTTGGATGAGGTCCAATGCTTAGCAGAAAATACAGTTGAACACTAATTGATGTGAATGTTTGTGATTTTGACCCCTGATTTAATTTTTGATAATATTTCATAATGTACATATCTTTTTACGCAGAGAACATTTATTTTTGATAGGATAAAGTATGATCTGTTATACACCACATGAACATAACATTTAGCTGATCTGCTCATGCTGCACAATGGTCTTGATTTGTATTGGTATTTTACCATTATGTATCCTGTGATGCCTAGTATCTTTGTATCAAGTTGAAGGCAATGTAAAAGCCAGGACATTGATTTCCTATTGTATACATGTTGGTAGGCTCCTAATGGGAGGAACACAATAATACATGTAGCCAGTCAAAAAGCTCCTTGTCATACTTCATATTGATAATCTTGAATATGATCATCTACTTTGTCATAGATATTGATTCTTTCCATTAAAACATTTTTAATTGTTATCAGAAACCTTGTTGATTACAACAAGTATTTAGTTTGTTTGACGAATGTTTTACAGCTTCAATAGCATAGAAGTATGTGAGTCAGTTACTAGATATTGGTTTACTGTTTCTAAAGACTAAGTTATGTTGTTTTGTTTTATGTTAATTGTAAATATGAGGTCTGCCTCTTCCTCTTTGTTATTAGTATGACCCACAAGATTGGTCATATACATCTCACCCATACGTATCTGTACATAAGAACATAAGACAATTAAGAATTAACTTGCTATGAAGAGTCACTTTCCAGTGTTAACCACCAAGATGTATCAGCTGGGTAGATAATGTGTAAATTTTAATTACGTCCCATGTCACAGTAGGTGTCTAATTAGGTTCCATGTCACAGTAGGTGTCTAATTAGGTCCCATGTCACAGTAGGTGTCTAACTAGGTCCCATGTCACAGTAGGTGTCTAACTAGGTCCCATGTCACAGTAGGTGTCTGATTAGGTCCTGTGTCACAGTAGGTGTCTAATTAGGTCCCATGTCACAGTAGGTGTCTAATTAGGTCCTGTGTCACAGTAGGTGTCTAATTAGGTCCCATGTCACAGTAGGTGTCTGATTAGGTCCTGTGTCACAGTAGGTGTCTAACTAGGTCCCATGTCACAGTAGGTGTCTAACTAGGTCCTGTGTCACATTAGGTGTCTCATTAGGTACCATGTCACAGTAGGTGTCTAATTAGGTCCTGTGTCACAGTAGGTGTCTAATTAGGTCCCATGTCACAGTAGGTGTCTCATAAGGTCCTGTGTCACAGTAGGTGTCTAATCAGGTCCCATGTCACAGTAGGTGTCTAACTAGGTCCCATGTCACAGTAGGTGTCTAACTAGGTCCTGTGTCACAGTAGGTGTCTGATTAGGTCCTGTGTCACAGTAGGTGTTTTATTAGGTCCCATGTCACAGTAGTTGTCTAACTAGGTCCCATGTCACAGTAGGTGTCTAACTAGGTCCTGTGTCACAGTAGGTGTCTGATTAGGTCCTGTGTCACAGTAGGTGTCTAATTAGGTCCCATGTCACAGTAGGTGTCTCATTAGGTCCCATGTCACAGTAGGTGTCTAATTAGG
Organism: Pinna nobilis; assembly: GCA_016161895.1. NCBI lineage: Eukaryota > Metazoa > Mollusca > Bivalvia > Pterioida > Pinnidae > Pinna > Pinna nobilis. The sequence continues at coordinate 11,580 of JACSZP010024405.1, forward strand.
TCCCATGTCACAGTAAGTGTCTCATTAGGTCCCATGTCACAGTAGGTGTCTAATTAGGTCCTGTGTCACAGTAGGTGTCTGATTAGGTCCTGTGTCACATTAGGTGTCTAATTAGGTCCTGTGTCACAGTAGGTGTCTAATTAGGTTCCATGTCACAGTAGGTGTCTAATTAGGTCCCATGTCACAGTAGGTGTCTAACTAAGTCCTGTGTCACAGTAGGTGTCTGATTAGGTCCCGTGTCACAGTAGGTGTCTAATTAGGTCCATGTCACAGTAGGTGTCTAATTAGGTCCCATGTCACTGTAGGTGTCTAATTAGGTCCCATGTCACAGTAGGTGTCTGATTAGGTCCTGTGTCACGGTAGGTGTCTAATTAGGTCCCGTGTCACAGTAGGTGTCTAATTAGGTCCCATGTCACAGTAGGTGTCTGATTAGGTCCTGTGTCACAGTAGGTGTCTAATTAGGTCCCATGTCACACTAGTTGTCTGATTAGGTCCTGTGTCACAGTAGGTGTCGTATTAGGTCCCATGTCACAGGTGTCTAATTAGGTCCCGTGTCACAGTAGGTGTCTAATTAGGTCCTGTGTCACACTAGGTGTCTAATTAAGTCTCATGTCACAGTAGGTGTCTAATTAGGTCCCATGTCACACTAGGTGTCTTATTAGGTCCCATGCTACAGTAGGTGTCTAATTAGGTCCTGTGTCACAGTAGGTGTCTAATTAGGTCCTGTGTCACAGTAGGTGTCTAATTAGGTCCCGAGTCACAGTAGGTGTCTAATTAGGTCTGTCACAGTAGGTGTCAAAACAATACAAGATAATGTGTGGGAAAAGGTTACAGTCTTAGTATAAATGTTGATCATTTTACCAAGAAATCTTATTTTGTACAGGAACAATCATGCTTATTTATTCCTTTGTTATTGTCCTTATAGAATAAGATGAACTGTTCTAGTCTGAGATGTAAGGTATGGGTATATAAAAGGGAAATACATTTTTATCTAAATCTTTGCATTAACAATATAATATAGAAAAAAAAACCTGTATGCCTTATTTCATCATATTAATCAACCTAAGTTAGTTATTCTTGCTATAGTGGAACTATCTTGAGAGGCCACTGTTGTTGGAGATCACATATGGAGGAACTCAAAATAATTACCATACAGTAGAGTTGGTCTCTAACGAATTGGTTGTAAGCGAATATAGTGCTATATCGAAGAGGAATAAAATACCCCAAAAGAATTGCTAATTATCTATTTATGTAGTAAATGGTGATGCTTAAAACGAAGAATGCCTATAACGAAGTCAAAAGTCAATCCTCTTTGACTTCATTATAGACCAACTCCACTGTATTTCTATGAACAAGATTTGGTTTATTAAGACAGGTTCTATTGTACAGGCAAAAGTGAAAGAATATTAGTACATGTGTACATTGCTGTGTTTTAAATTGTGCAAAATCTATTTATCATAATACAATTTTATATTCATGCTTATAAAAGTTTATCAAATTGGAGAAATTTCAAGATTTCATTTTTACGTCATATCATCAACACAGTGTAGAGAAAAATGCCCATAAAGTGGATTTTTGTAGCATGAAGGCTATAGTTGTCAGTGAGCTTGTTCAATGCCTCTGGTTCACATTCAGGTAACACTAGTTTTGGCTAGGTGACAAAGATGTAAAGAAAGATTTTATGAGAGAGAGAGAGAGAGAGAGAGAGAGAGAGAGACAGAGAGACAGACAGAGAGAGAGGGGGGATAATCATCTAAAGTTTCTTATTGACTAACTGTAACTAGTGTGCTACATTTCTTGTCTTTGTCCCTTTCTGCTTTATGTATACACAGGTTTACCCTATAGAAGATAGGGTCCTTTGTATTTCTGCTGACTTGTAAAGTAAGCTATGACAACAGTCTGTTCAGGGTATAACTCATGTCAGATTCTATAGACTAACCTTTGATTAGATAACTTTGTAAACATTTACTGTTCCTATAATAACAATGTGTGACTGGTCATAAGTACTGGGTTAAAAGTTAAGTTATGTAATGTTGATCTTGACTATAGACTGGAGAGTGTTTTGATTTCTGGAGGCTATTTATTTCACACAAAAGCTATTGCTTACAGATCAATGCTGATTAATAATGGGAAGAATTTATCACAGGGTCATGTTTGAAAGGCATTCAGGACTGAGATGTATAACAGTGTCAAAGTTGTAGAATTGCCTTTATTTCTCAGTTGCAAAACTTGTTCCTGGGAAGAACATTACTATAATTGTAAACAGGCATAAATCCAAAAAGGGGAAATACAGGAACAATTATGGTTAATTCTACATGTTGATCTGCTAGCACAATATTATGGTACTGCAGGGCTAGTATATTTAAGTACTTTACTGTGTATATGATAAGGATTGGCAAGTATGTGTACTGTCTGAGAGAAAAATATTCATTTAATTTCCTGTGTGTGATGAGGACATCAGGTTATTTTAGCATTGACCTCTAATGTCATGAGATACTGGTTATTCTTTACCTTATTTATGAGTGACAATGAGAGGAAGTGTTCATTTGGTGCTTTCCCCTTAATATAGATATGCATTTACTTTCTATTTATTTGCTTATTTCAGCCAATAAATGTAGTGATTCCATGTCATATCTGTTCTAATTAGTTGTTCTCTAAGATCAACAGTCTGGAGTGGATTTTTAGGTATCATATATACAATGTAGCAATTATGCATGTGTGCTAGTGAATCAGTTGCTATATGTATTTGCTTGGAATTTTTACAGTACTGTCACATTTCTTTCTACCATAATGTCATTTCTAATTTGTTAGTTAATGTTTGCATCCTATCACCTGTGGTGAAAGTGTATAAAACTGTCCCTGTCTTTCAAATGAGACAGTGAAAGAACAAAAGTCCTGTGTCGCAGTAGGTGTTGGCACTGTAATTACAACTCTCCCTGCTCTACAGTCATAAGTGCTGAGCGTAGGTGAAATTTGTGGCCCTTCACTGATGACGTCTCCGAACAAGATATTCTTGAGTGGGACATTAAACAGCAATACAGCCAACAAACCAACCTCTAGAGTACATTCTTTCCTATCCTTCTGTTGACTTGTCATGGCACCCCCTCAGAGAACATATAACTAGACCTCTGACTAAGCCTGATATTCTTTCCTATCCTTCTGTTGACTTGTCATGGCACCCCCTCAGAGAAC
>JACSZP010024407.1:0-17297 GCA_016161895.1 Pinna nobilis
TGAAATATTCTTGAGTGGGACGTTAAACAACAATACCATACTATACCACATTTTCACTTTATTTCGATTATAAAATTCATTCCATTTCTTGGTCTCTATGGTCTAATGGTTAGAGCATTGCACTTTAAATCATTAAATCTCTCGCCTGCTGTAAGCACAGGTTCAAGACCTGCTGGAACCTAGATAATGTTGTGAGAAAGTTTGCCGGTTTACTTGCAGAAGGCCAGTGGTCTCTTCCCAGGTCAACTTGTATCGGGGTTCTCTCTTCCACCAATAAATATTGTACGCCATCATATGACTGAAAGATTGACAAGTTTGGTGTAAAACAATTTAAAGAAACATTCCATTGCTAAATTTTATCCATGTTTTAATTGTACTGTAGAATACAAAAAAGGTGGTTCTATTTCCATTGTTCATTCTTATTGTCTATTTTCATTATTCTATTGTTCTACAGACTTCTATTTTCAAATCAAATATAAGCGAAGTGTAAATTTTAAAACATGAATTAACCATTTTATTATATGTCAACAACTTTGCAGGTCAAAACAGCTCCATGGAACACAACTAGAGCTTTTATATCAGCAGTTAAGGGAAAGTGTTTGCTGGACCTTACTGGACCGGCAGATCCTACAGGCTGTGGGGAGGGGTTCTCCTATGTCAAAGTTCCTAACAAACCCCAGCCAAAGGAAGAGGGAAAGGAACAAACACCAGTGAAAAAGACTGTTACTGGTACTGATGCTGACCTGAGAAAACTCAGTCTCAAAGATGCCAAACAGCTACTACGTAAATTTGGAGTTCCTGATTCTGAGGTAAGGATGCTAATTTGTTGCAGTGTAAATGTGACGATGATGGCTTTATAATAAGCAAAAACAGCTGAGATGTTAGTTCATTAATTTCCTCCACTTGTGCTTAGATTACATTTCTTAGGAAAGACAGCTTACATATGCCATGACTTCATAATTATAATCATGACTTGAATCGACTCCAGCATGACTGGTTTTACTTCAGAATTATATTTTGACTTGAAAATCAATATTCCTGACATCATCCAATATTAGTAAACTACAGACTTCCCCTGATGCTCATACTATAAAGTACACATGGCTGAGTTAGCTTACGTCTGGTTGTAAGATTGGGGATTTAAGTTTCCCCTGTCCACAGCAAAATATATAATCACATGAGAATCTAGTATTGTTATTAAAACTGTCTTCAAATTGTTGGAATTTTGACCAAATCTGATCACAAAATTTTTCTTTGCAATTTCAGATCAATTTCTACATACAGTGGAGTTGGTTTATGACAAAGTCAAAGGGGATTGACTTATGACTTTGTTATAGGCATCCTTCGTTTTAAGCATCAGAATTTATTACATATATAAATAAATAGTAATTCATTCCTCTTTGTTATAGTACTGATTTTGCTATAAGCCGATTCGTTATAGACCAACTGTACCGTAATATGACTTAATTCTATTGTGCTTTGATTGTATTTTACTGAAGGCGCATATTTTTTTTTCAGATACGTAAACTAACAAGATGGGAGGTCATTGATGTTGTAAGGACAATGTCCACTGAGCAAGCTAAGGCTGGACAAGAGGGCAAAGGTCATTATTGTATTTTGCTAAGTTATCCTGTCAATCAATTTTGCTTAAAGCGATTGCTAAATAATTGAAGTTATTACCTATTAGTGCGTCAAGAGTAGTTTAATTTGCTAAAAAAGAAGTATATCATTGCAAGGAAATACTCTCCTTTAATCACTTGAATTTAAATTTCTTTTGAATAAAAATGTTTCAATTGTAGTATGTTTTGTATCCGTCTATTTCGTATGTGCCTGTTGTCTTAACAGACTTTCAAGCCAAAGTCGTTGTACATTCAGTAAAGACCTAAACTACCCATGTAGATAGATAAAATATTTATTGTTATTTCTTTTGTAGCTGGTATGAGTAAGTTTGCGAGAGGTAACAGATTCTCTGTGGCAGAACACCAGGAGAGATACAAAGAGGAATGCCAGCGCATATTTGATCTTCAGAACAGGTATGTGTAAATTAAATCTGAACTGATGATTTCAAACATAGAATTACTATGACCACTGTGGTGCAAGAGTATTTACCTCATGTGGAATAGTCTGGTTCAGATACAGAGGGAGAAAGACAAGACCAATAAGTTGAGGCCCCACATCAAGTAGGTGCTGCCACTGATTTCTCATTACTGAAAGGGCGCGAGAATTTAACAGAAACCAGAATTTGAAGCCCTTTGCCAGCATTTGATGATATGTCCATATAAATGAAGCAAAAAAGAAATACAAATTAAAACAAATATCCAAAAGTTTTATATATCAATCTGCATCAAAGTTGGTACTAGAATAAGTCACAAAATATTTTCATAAAACTACATGTATCACCTTTTCAGAGTGTTGATGTCATCTGAAGTTTTGTCAACAGACGAAGATTCCAGTTCTGCAGAAGATTCCGATTTTGAGGAAATGGGTAAAAACTTGGAGAGTATGTTGTCTGACAAGAAAACCAGCTCACAGGTAAATTGTTGTCGCACTTTTGCCATTTTAGAGTTTTGCCCCTTGTTCATGTAGACAATGCTTCTGAAAGACACTGAGGCCTTTTGCTTAACATTGCTTAACAGATTATGAGATAATGAGTGTGAATCTGATTGGAAAAGGTAACTGATTTTCCTGATGAGATGGCAAAAAGCAAGGTTCATTTTCACATTGTTTGACAAAATATTAAAGAACTCTCACTCCTTTATATTTGTAAGGGCCTAGCACAGGCCATATTTGTAGCCGTTATCTGGAACACAATGACATCTCCAGATATGAGAAAAGCTCTTAAAAGGGAAATTGAATAACTGCACCAAAACTATAACAACAAAACAATGCTTCTGTATCAAGTCATGTATCTTTTGTTATGCTTATACATGCCAAATCCAGCCACAAACTCTCTATGTAGAAGTGAAAGATTTGAATCATTCAGATTAGACTTAGAAAGACAGGGGTCTCATATCTTAGTAAGTGTTTGCATGTTAAAGATCAATGTCCAGTAGCTGGTAGTTCTGAGGAGAGATACTGACTTTTCACAGTGATGTTGAAAATAATGAGTGCTTCTAAAACATTTCAGCTCAGCCATGAGAAAGAGGAAGCGGAGAGAAGGGAACTTCAGAAGATGTTAATGGATGAAGATAGCAAAGGGGAGAGAACTGGCAAATCGGCCAAGAAACAAGAGGAAGTAGCACCTATAGTAAGTTGTCTTTTCATTTGTATTCACAGTTATCTTAATATATTTTGATAAAAATTATAAAATGGTGTATATACGTAATCAAAGAAATTAACCACAGTCCTACCTGTTATAAGAGAGACAGAATGGGCAGATAGGGTTACATATATCCGATAGTCTCCTAATTGAGAAAAATATTTTGAAAATGGTGAAATATCTTAATTACTAAGCTTGAACTTTGTTTTATAGGGTGGAAGAAAACTTAAGATTACAAGAACATTCAAAGATGATAATGGAAAAACATACACCAGAACAGAGTGGGTTCTGAAGTCAGCTGTAATCGACACGTATGTCCGTATCAGAGACAAGAAAGAACCAGGATTTATGTAAGTCATGGCTGATTTGTCATCATATGATAATCTTTAAGCTCGCCAGGACAAAACTTACACAAGAGCTTGTGCAATACCACCTCTCCCATGTTGCTGTTGTCTATGGGGTCATCCTCCATACAAAAAAAGTTTGAACAGAAAAATAAAACAAAATCTTGTGAATCTGAAAACATAAGCCTTTGAGATTTCACTTATGGATTTCTGGTAATTAGGGTTTTCATTCAGGGCCATACATTTTGAGCTTGTGATCTTAAACTCTATATTTTATAACCTCTGGCAAGCTTTGTCTGCTGACAACTGTTGTTTGGTAGTATTTTGATGTTACAATAATATAGCATGCTGTTGCCAGCACATAATTTTCAATTTTAAAGTTTAGACTGCATCCCTCAAGTTTACTTTCAATATGTACAGATGAAATGTTTCTTAGTAAACAGATAGGAGTATGTTAAATCTCAGTAAAATATTTTTATCACATCAAATCTTTCCAATTTTACATCCAATCATTAGTGTGTACTTCGGTGCTTATTCATCCATTTGTTAAGTGCTTACTCATCCATTCGTTAATCTCTATATTCAACTACCTTCAGTCCTGCCTCATTTCAGTTTTGTCAAAATGTCCGTTCATGTATTATAATAATTAGGTTGATTTAGATCTTAAGAATTTTATAAGTAGCTGATGACTATTATCTTATTTTGTAGAAAACAATTTGCACTGATAGATGAACAGCTGAAGGAAGAGATGAGGAGAGAAAAAAGAAGGTGAGTACTGACATATTTATACCTTTTCATTTAGTGAGAAAGCTTTTGAGTTTCATGTTTCAAGAAGGGAAACACAAAAACGATCACATTTGGTCATACTACAGTGATTTTCATGTGTAATTATTTACAGTTCGACCTATATACATGTTGTACCTATCATACCATATATGCACATGCATAATCAAGAATAGTTGAGTCATGGATTGATTGAAATTGGCTAGAGAGGAGTGGTTCTTTGCAAGTTATAGAAATACAGTCTAACCTATTTTAAGAGACCATCCAAGGGAAGGAGCAAAAAGGGTCACATATCACAGGTGGTCTCTTAATTTTAGGTAATTTATATAGGAAAAAAACCATTTTGGGCACTACCCATTTAGGTCACATAAGACAGGTTTTCCTCTACTTCAGTGGGTGGCTAAGGCAGGTTAGACTGTATCAGAGAGAGTGAACGTTATACCAGTACAATCACTTTCTGAAATAGCTATGCTGTGTTTGCGGTTGAGAAAAATGCCATGAAAATATATACCCTTGTCTGTTAAAAATAATCCTTCTTGAAGTATCAGAAACACAAAACAAAACTAATTGATATTTAGTGAGTAATCACATGTGACATAATTTACACAGGCTTTAGGTTGATATTAGTCCTTAAGCAAAAATTCTATTAGATAAAAAGAGTAAAACCTCCTTTATCATATCCGTATCTAATATTTGTTTGGTAAAGACAGAATATTGGAATTAGAACGAAATGAGAAGTTTTGTATGAAATTTTTAAATAGAGTCCAATCTTGAAAATGCGAATGTTGTTTTCTCAAAGTTCTCGATCTCTAGAAGTAAAGCTATGGTCCAGATATTTTCCCTTAATAAATTAAGCAAATTTAGTCTTAATCTTTCCAACGTTGACGGCGAAATTTTCAATGGCTCGAATAAATCTCGAAGTTGAAAATACCTGTGAAATGCCATCCCAATCTTATGAAATGCCAATTTTTAGCAGACATTGTAATTACAGGGTGTTTATTTAGAAATCAACGTGACAACAGTGTTGAATTATTTCAAACTATTTAAACATAAGATGTGTTATGAGAACAGTCCGGGAAAGGAAATGTGTAAGTGAGTTTGGGCTGGCGGGATAGCGTTCAGCTGGAGAGATTTCAATTTTTTGAAGACTCGAAGTTTCGAAAACCCAAAGTTTATCAGTGGTCCTGAGCATTTCAAGTTCTTGAGATTCAACTGTACCTGTGAATAAAGTTGTTTAAGAAAACTGTGAAAATTTTACTCTGTAAAATTGAGTAACTTTGCAAATAAATATGCAGTATTGCTTTCTTATTTATATCAGATTGCAAGAGAGACTTAGGAGGATCAAGAGAAATGAAGCAAAAGCTCAATTTGCTCCTCCTCCCACCAAAAAGAAGAAGAAACCTGAGACACCATTCAACAGCAAGGTTTGTTGTGCTTACTAGACATTGAAACAGGTTTACTTTATTTGTGGAAAACAGTAAACACTTTGCTATGTTATAAATCCCTTCAATTAGAAATAAATTATAGGTAGAAATATTGCAAAAAAAATATATTGTCTGATGTAAACCTACAACAGTTCCTTGCTTAAAGACTAATTGGAGCCCCAGTGGTTAGAGCCCCACACGTTTAGCCATGGGACATCTCACCTCTGGTTTTAATACAGCTCCGTTTGATTCTTATTGTGTGAGAAAGTTCACCAGTTTGCAGTTGGTAAGCTGTAGCTCTTTACTGATTTACATTAATAGTTGTTGGAGTTTCTCCTCAGTAACTTAAATCTGGATACCATATGGCTGAAACAATGTCCAGTGTGGCTGCAAACAGTACAAAAAAAAGCATATATACATGTAGTGGAACCTTGTTAATTGGTACGGCTTCGTTTCCAAAACTAATTGTACAGATAAATGAATTACTGTCTGGATTACTGTAGCATATCTCTCTGTAATGACTACAATGTGTAATACAAATTGGAAATTCTGATCCCAGGAAATTTTGTATGGGAGATAAAGCATCCAGATTAATGAGACTCCATTGTAGTCCTACTGCATCATGACACTTGCTTTTTCCTATCTTGACAGCTGAAGTGTGGAGCATGTGGTCAGATAGGTCATATGAGGACCAACAAGGAGTGTCCGATGTATAACAAGGCTAGTAATGTGGCCCCGGTACAAGTGGCCATGACAGAGGAACAAGAAGAAGAGGAGGAGAAGAGTCTGCTGACCAATGATGACCTCATCAATGTAGAGGGCACCCGCATCAAATTCTCCAAAAATCTGGTCGAACAGTAAGTGTGCAGTTGATAGATATGTAAAAGCGTAAAGAAAATTTAATTGTTTCAGTCTAATCTGGATATTATGAAACCAAAGGGGAATGAATTTTTCTTTGAAATAAACAGGCTTTTAATAATAGCTGAGTTAGAATAGTGATAGTAATTTAGCTGGGGAATTAACATCATTTCAAATTAAGCAGGATTTCTATATATCAGTGTTCAGTAAAAATCCATTCCACTGTACATGAATATAAAAGGCAGCATTGCCTACATTTATAAATCATATGTAAAAAACATGTTTTTATGGGAAATAAACATGATTTATTTGTACCCGTAATTAAAGGTATATGTAGCACCTACACGTTAAACCAAAATGTAAAACACTTGTGTTTGCAAGACATGTATTTTCTTCTTTGAATATTAATAGCATATGTAAAAAAGAATTAGTTGGTTGGTTGTTTTATGTTGTCTAATGTCCCACTCAAGAATCATTCACATATATGGAGACCACTTTTGCAGAGGGAATTTATGAAAAGAAATTATTGAGAGACCTATCTTTATAGACCACATATCTTGAAAGCCTATATTTCCTTACTTACATAGATGGTAGGTCTCAAGAAACCTTCTTTTGTACTTATGAGATATCTACAGTAGAGGATATATGATATTTGTTAATCTAAGTATAACAGCATTACATTTTCAATTTCAGTGCTGAACAAGTCAAGAGAAAATCATTGGTACTTAAGTTTCCAAAACAAGCTGTTAAGCCTGAGAAAAAGAAGAGATTTGGTACTACTATACACTGTGACTATCTTAAGGTAATTCTATAATGAAGTCAGTGTATCTTTGTGTAGTTTCTCCATTTTTAGGATTGTAGCATATTATATCATATTATATGCAGGGATAGAAATAAACAGAGGCCCGTTAGCCTGAGACTAGTTGTTTTACTGAAGGTTCGGTTGATATTGCTTGTTCATGGTTTGTCGGACTTGTTGATTTTCAGTACTCATAATTCTTATATTAAGTTTATCATGTATTTCTTGTTTTATGTGAACTCCACAATGGCAATTGGTAACAGGAATGTAATCTGATGCAACTTTTTTTTTTAAATCTCTTCAAATCACAAAATTTTCAATTATAATTTTCTTTTTATGTCTTATCTAAAATGCACCATAATGCATGATTTTATGTATAAATATAAAAAAATGTCCACCCTTCCCCCTAGATGTGCTTCGTGCCTGCAGCGCTCACCACTAAGGCTCGGGGCTTGCACCAAATTAGAAGGTCCAGCAGTACCAAACCTGAACTTGCCCTTTTGGCTAGTAGAATTTAATTCCTTATTTCTACCCCTGATATGTAGCCAGATATAACACAATTAACTTTATGTTTTGAGCTCAAAGTATTTATGAACAGTGAAAATCTGTTGCTACATTACCATGTATATACTAAATATTGAAATGTAATGAAACAAAAATAGAAGTTAAACAGTAAATTAAAACATTTACTAAGAGTTTTAATATTCTTTATAAGTGATTACAGTCGGACCGCTTTATAACGACCGTCCATAATCCGACATTTTCACCTACCAACAGGATTTTGCCAAGAACAAACGTACATTACGTTCTTTACCGTCCATATTACGGAATTTAAAGCTTCCAACACCGACATGAAATATTCGGAACAAACATGCATTTTTAGTTGCTAAGTCCTGCGATACAACGACACAAAAATTTGTCAATAATAATTGCCGATTATATGTTTTGATTATTTATTGATAAGTCTAAATTTAAGAGTGGCGCTTGTCAAAACAAAGACTCAGTGGCTTCGTAGTTATCTGGTATGCACTCGACTGTTACGAAAAGGGTGCTACGAGACACTCGGCTACAGAAATGACCGAGAGACCTGTAAACGCCGTCGGACTCAACTGACCTATTGTTTCTTTATAAGAGCAAATTTGATACAATGACAGAATCCCAAAGGGACAAACATGGTCGTTATAAAGAGGGTTCACTGTATATATATTTATATAAATATCTTTAGCATAAAACTTTGGTCTCTACACAATCAAAATAAAATTAATGAAATTATTTGAAAGCTATTTTAATAATGGAGGATAACGGTTGCTAACTTTGATGATTACAGAGGCCAAAACAGAGTTCAAATCGTCGCCGCACAGACCCAGTGGTCACTTTGTCCACCATATTTGAACATATACTGAATGAGATGAGAGATTTGCCAAATGTAAGTACCACTATAGTACATGTATCTGATGTTACAATACATTGCATGTTCATTCTTGGATACCAATATACAGATAAACATTTAAGATCACAAACTTATGTCAATATATAAAAAAGTAATTGTAACCAAGTCTTCTATCAGATTTGATGCTTAGGAGCTAATGTTGTAAGAATGTAGGAATACAAACAATGTTGAACTATTTCTTCTGTTTACAGACACAGCCGTTTCTGTTCCCTGTAAGTTCTAAGGAAGTTCCTGATTATCACAGAGTGGTGAAGAACCCAATGGATCTCCAGTCCATTAGAGAGGTCTGTATAGGCTGGCTTTCTTCTAGTAATTCTAAGTTTGTCTTAAAATTTAAAATAAGTAATACTCTTTTAACAAAATACAGAAAACCATTTAGTTTATTAACATTTGTGGTATTAAATTTTGATATAAGATCGTAAAATCTTAAAAAAAACCTTATTAGCTCTACTGGTCATAGACCAGCAGAGCTTATGCGATACCCCGTTGTCCGGCGTCCGTAAACAATTTCTTGTTATCGCTACTCCTCCTAAACCATACTAAATATTTACTTCTACTAGACTTCATATATGTTTTCAGCATAATATGTAGTTGGTCTAAAATGAAATTCAGCCTTGTCAAATCAAAAGGGGCCAGTTTAGGGGCCAAAATAGTAAAATCTTGTTATCGCTACTCCTCCTGAACCGTAAGTCATATAAACATGGGACTACCACTAATGTATTCAGTATAATGTCTAGTTGGTCTAAAATGAAATTCAGCCTGGTTTGACCAATAGGGGCCATTTTAGGGACTTTGTCAAATTTCCCTATTTAACTCTATGTAAATCTTGTTATCGCTACTCCTCCTAAACCATACTACATATCTATACTACATATTCACTTCTAGACTTCATATATGTTTTCAGCATAACATGCAGTTGGTCTAAAATGAAATTTAGCCTTGTCAAATCAAAAGGGGCCAGTTTAGGGGCCAAAATAGTAAAATCTTGTTATCGCTACTCCTCCTGAACTGTAAGTCATATAAACATGGGACTACCACTTATGTATTCAGTATAATGTCTAGTTGGTCTAAAATGAAATTCAGCCTGGTTGGACCAATAGGGGCCATTTTAGGGACTTTGTCAAATTTGCCTATTTAACTCTATGTAAATCTTGTTATCGCTATTCCTCCTAAACCATACTACATATTCACTTCTAGACTTCATATATGTTTTCAGCATAATATGTAGTTGGTCTTAAATGAAATTCAGCCTTGTCAAATCAAAAGGGGCCAGTTTAGGGGCCAAAATAGTAAAATCTTGTTATCGCTACTCCTCCTGAACTGTAAGTCATATAAACATGGGATTACCATTAATGTATTCAGTATAATGTTTAGTTGGTCTAAAATGAAATTCAGCCTGGTTGGACCAATAGCGGCCATTTTTAGGGACTCTGTCAAATTTCCCAATTTAACTCTATGTAAATCTTGTTATTGCTATTCCTTCTAAACCATACTACATATTCACTTCTAGACTTCATATATGTTTTCAGCATAACATGTAGTTGGTCTAAAATGAAATTCAGCCTTGTCAAATCAAAAGGGGCCAGTTTAGGGGCCAAAATAGTAAAATCTTGTTATCGCTACTCCTCCTGAACTGTAAGTCATATAAACATGGGACTACCACTAATGTATTCAGTATAATGTCTAGTTGGTCTAAAATGAAATTCAGCCTGGTTTGACCAATAGGGGCCATTTTTTAGGGACTTTGTCAAATTTGCCTATTTAACTCTATGTAAATCTTGTTATGGCTACTCCTCCTAAACCATACTACATATTCACTTCTAGACTTCATATGTTTTCAGCATAACATGTAGTTGGTCTAAAATGAAATTTAGCCTTGTCAAATCAAAAGGGGCTAGTTTAGGGGCCAAACATTAAAGTCTACTCCTCTTTTATGGTAATGCCTTCTGACATTCAGACTTTCAGGAGTAGTCATAACAAGAAATTGTTTACCAACTGAAGGATTGACAGACTTGATATATCAAGGAAGTGATCGAGGTACTTTGTCTAAAAATGAAATTCAATTGGTCTGACTCATTAGGGCCTTTTTAGGGATTTTGTTGAATTACAAATAATATACAATGTAGTTATCCTAACTTTTGTAAAATAACAAGTCAAATATACACATAATTAACACTAATGTGTTCCATATAATGTCTAGTTGGTCTAGAATTAATTAAGACCTAATTGGACCTCTAAGGATCACTCACTTACGAGCCTATAGTAAAATCATATTTGGGCTGTTTTAAATCATTTTATTATTCTTCATTTATCCATATATGTACCAGTAGAGCTACAAGATCCGTGGATCTCTGGTATTTGTTTAGAGGGACCATGTGTTGACCTTGAAGTATTATTCTTTATGGGTTTTGTGCTCAGCAGAACAAGCTCTTGTCCCTATGTGGTATGGACATCCATAGCCAAACCTTTAACTTGGGTTATATTTCTCAATTTGGAAAGATAGGACGTTGATATTTGACATTTGGATTCATTTATTTTTTGCTTGTGATTAAATAAGAATATCCTGTAAGTATTTCCTCTAAGTATCTGTCATTCAATATGTTAAAGAGATCTAATGAGATTCTATTTTGTCTCTTTCAGAATTTACGACAGAAGAAGTATCTGTCTCGTGAACAGTTTCTTATTGATGTGAATCAAGTGGTGGAAAACTGCAAGTTATACAATGGTAAATACTAACACTATTGATACTTTAATGTTGACTTCAGAATATAGAAATGACAATATATATGACATAGTATTGTGTGTATCTGTGACTCTGTCCATTTTTCTGTTAGGAAATCTTGTATTACAAATAGTATTAGCATAACAATTCCTAAAAATTTGAATGTCTGAATACCTCACTTAAGAGTAGGAAGCTTGACTTCCTTATTGTTTGGTACTAAGTCTGAAGATAAAATTCCTTTATTAAGTTAGAAGTTTGAAATCCTCACATCAATGCTCAGAGACCATGTTTTACAAGTATTGATGAACAGAAATTTTAGAAAACATCTCAAAGTTTGTTTGGATGAAAAATATTTTGTAGCATAGATTTATCAAACTGTAAAATAGCATGGTTATGTCCTTGACCCTCAAGAAAATAGCCACCTCTAATTTTATTTTATAGTAGTTAGATTGTGCTTCCTTTCATCCATGTGTATCACATTAAAAAGAATCATGGATTCAATATTTAAATTCCTTTTTAGGACCAAAGAGTGCCCTGACTTTGACTGCACAGCAGATGATGGACCTATGTCTCAAGAGATTTGCAGAGGTAATGTTTTCTACTTTTCTAGATATTCAATAAGATGAGTCAATACAGGGGGTGAGAGTTCACACAGATTTTTTATCATATTTTCTGTCTATGCTTATTTTTCAACTATAAACACTGCCAGTCTTACCAATGCAAAAATGTCAGGAATCTTTGGTTCTTGCCTTTATGGGGCCTCTGTGGCCTAATGGTTAGTGTGTTTGACTTCGAATTGTGAGGTCCGGGGTTGGAACCCAAGCCTTGACGCGGTTGGCTGTCTCTGTCTTTTGGATGAGACAATAAAAACCGTGTTCCTGTGTCGAGGTAGGTGTTGTCATGTTAAAGAACCCTCCTTGCTCTACGCCCATAAGTGCAGAGCACAGGCAATATTTGTCGCCCTTCATATTCTTGAGTGAGACGTTGAATAACAATACAACTAATCAATACAACCTTGTTATTATGAAGAACAACAGACACTTAAATGATTGGTCAGTGTGATGAGTGAAGATTTTGTCAGTACTCGGGAAGATGCAGATTGTCTATTAGTGCAATGAAAGTCATGGTATGGTATGGTATTGTTATTTAATGTCCCATTCAAGAATATTTCACTCATATGGAGACGTCACCGTGTGCCAGTGGCAATGAAAGTCCTGTGATGATCTTCTTTAATTAAAACTAATTCATTTACAGATATTTATAGCCATGTTACATTCAGTCTGTGTCTTGCCAGACTATTGTGTAAGCTAAATATAATCCAATGTCCTCCAGAGGGAAGTTTCCTTGTAGAAATATATAACAACACTCTGTTCCACAAATTTTCGGCCCCTTGGCCTTTATCAAGTGGTCGACGACAGTGATACTAGCTTTTACATAATGTGCTTATTTTTACATCCGTACATATACCATGAAGAGTTTCAAACCATATGTAAGATGTTTTTTAGCTATGTGAGAAAATTTGTTACTTTACATGAGTGGCTGGTGGACTTACCAATGTCTAGGTGAAAAGATTGCAAGGTTGCAATTGGTATATTGCTAGTCTTTACCAATGTTATATCTGCAGGGATGTTCTATCAAGACAAGTTCCACTGTGTAGTATATCTGAAATATTGTCTAGCTTGGCATCGATAGTAACTCAACAGACATCCAAACATATTCAAATATTTATTTCTTGTTTTACAGAAAGAAGACAAGTTGATGAGACTGGAGAAGGCCATTAATCCACTGTTAGATGATAACGACCAGGTTGCTCTCTCCTTTATTTTAGAAAACATCATTTCTCAGATGAAAGTTGTGGAAAACGTAAGTAAAAGTTGTCTCTAATGCTTTGTTACTTACAATAATGATAAGGACCCAGTTGCACAATGCATTGTTTAACTAACTTGTTGTAAGTCACTCTACAAGTTAAAATTTTAGCTTGTAGCTGCTAACTTTGTGGTTAAACGAATATCTCATTTCAGAGTTGCCGCAACCACATATTTAACCATCAGTAAGTTTATAGTTAAATTGAACTAAAATTAATCTATCTTGCAACTGGTCCCGTACTCTTTATTGATGGTTGATTTGTGGTCTAGGACCAGTAAAAATAAAGCTTAGGGCATGTGCAATTTCATCACTACTTGTCCTTTGTCATAATTAAAAAATTCAGTCCATTAATCCCTTTCATTATTGGAATATATGATATTGGCTTGTACACTTTGACCACAGTATGTCAATTGTAATGTGCACTTAAAAAAGTAAAGGTAAACGACTGCTGGTTTTGATTTTAAAATTAATACTCAACATTTTTTTTATTAATTTCAGTCATGGCCGTTCCATCAACCTGTCAACAAGAAGATGGTGAAGGATTATTATGAGGTTATAAAACAGCCAATGGACCTGTTCACATTATTACAGGTAATATAGAGTGTAACTGCCGGATATGATCTATTTCAGATTATCATCCTTAAATCTCTCAATACCACAGACCATAATGGACTGGTCCAGGACAAGAGCAAAGAGGATTCCATTCTGATACTTAGGGTTGAATGGGTTAACTAGATCATGCATTTTATATAAAACAGATATTGCCTTGTTTAGATACAAACCACAGATCTTTATAGCAGTTTCTATTATTTATACATGTCTGTGTGATTTAGATGTTTGATTTATCCCAGTTCTTACCTGGTTATTACAGCAGAGCATAGACTATTCTGTATGGACAGAAAAATATCCTGACAAATTTTTTCCAATAATAACAAGGACCTGTCACTTCTTCAGTTTTAGCCCACCATCATCTTGATAGGAAGAAGGGCAAAAACAGTCTGTCATAGGTCTATCAAAGATCTAATGATAGGGGGCATCAAGATCCTTCTAGGATCTATTGTTGGATTGCACATATATACATTTATCAACCTTGTACATGTCCAATGTGTTTCCTTTCTCATACTGTTTCTTTTGAGAAAATTGACTGGGGCCAGGCTTATGAAAGAGCTTCATTGATATGGCAATAATATTGATGGTCCTTGGTCTATTCCTGTATACAAGCTATTTTACGAGTTCTGTCCTCCACCTATATAAACATGCCTCCACCAGAGGGGTGAAAAATTATGTAGTATGGCTTAGAGCAAAACAAAACAAACATAAAAATAAAATTTCTATATTTCTACTCAGAAAGTGCAGAGTCATCAATATCAGACGAGGGAGCATTTCCTGGAGGATGTAGAGCTGATTCATATTAACTCAGAGAAATACAATGGCCGAGACAGTAACTTCACAAAAACAGCCCAGAAAATGGTGGAACTGTGTAGAAACAGGCTAAATGAGGTAAACTAGACCCCAATAGCTGATGCCATTCAAATTAGATCCAACTTTATTAGAAAGTTGCTGGAATATGTTTATGACTATTTGAAATCCATTTTCTCATTTTTTTTATGTTTTTGAATAAAGTATTTAGCTTCTACTTGTGTAATGCCTTGGTCTAAATTGTTTAAATTGATAACCATCTGTTTCTCATTATTTGAGACTATTTCTATTTAATTAATGAATCACCTTAATAGTCAGACCAATTTAAGTCAGTCGCTTAGGTTGCCTTAGTAATCAGGTTTCAGTGTATATAATATCAAACTATTCTCTGCTTTCCAGAGTGATGAGCACTTGACACAACTGGAAACAGACATAAGAGCGGCACAGGAGGCAGCACTAGAGGCTGTGGAAACAGACAGTATAATGACAGGGACGTCTGCTAACATGGATGATAGCAGCTTCCTGGGTCAGTACATGTCCTTATATGATAAAGTTTTTAATTCAAGTTTACTTATTCACAGTCGGTTTATAAACATGCAGAGGTAATTTGGAGAGAATATTTTTCTTTTGAATTGATCTGCATTTGATGTTAATTAAATGAGGGGAAAAGTATGGATGCTTGCCTTATCAAATAAGAATACATAAAAAGATATAAATTGAGCATATTGTGTGCAATGTAAAATTTTGAAATACAAAAAAGAAAAAAAAAGAACAGCAGAATTAGATGTACTGTATACAGGGAAATTTTCGTCACCATTATATTTTCACCCTCATCTTCATTTGACGAATTCAAAACTGGGCGAAATTGAAGTGGTAAATTCATTAAACAGAATTATGACGAGACTGCGCAAATTTAAAATGGAACAAAACCGTTTATTAGGGCGAAAATAACATGTGGCTATAATAACCCTGTATACAGAATTTCATTATAGGAATGCACACCTCAATGTTACCAATTGTATGTGTTTTTAATAGTGATAGCTAACTCTTAAACAAGAGAGTATTTGACTTTCTGCTCAGTAATTGAACTGGTCATTTCACTGAGCCTTGACAGCAAGGAAGACCAAGGGAACTGTTATTCTCAGTCTTTCACCTTGGGCAACTGTTCCTAGGTTTTCTATGCTATCTCTGGTAATTGATTTGACAGTTCCTTTTACCAATGAAACAATCAAATATTTAAACACTTATGAGTTTAAACATCACATCTGTAAAGGTCAACATATAAACTGGAATTTGATTATTCACACGCAGGTATAGACAATGAGAGTAATGAAGACTCCAGCTTTGGAACATCTAGAGAAAATATTACAATAGCTGAAGATATGAACGATGACAGTATATCTATGGGCGTCGCTACACCACATGTTCAAACCAGGGTAAGTGCGGTAGTCTGTCTTTATCATAGATTTAGAAGTTTAAATTGAAATTTGAAAATCATTGTAATATTTTGTCAAATGATCAGTATATCTGTCACATGGTTTTCTCTGATAATACCTATGTATGCATTATACTTCCATATCAATAGATCCAATTTCAGAGAAATATAAAAATACACATTGGAATGTCTAGTATGTTTATAGATGATGCAGTAATGCCTCGCTCTCAAGTAAGGGGGAGACATGGATGGAACAACAAGATAAAATTTGAAATCTTGATTTGCTGCTGGCTTACTTGAGATACATTTTGACAACATAAAAACAAAAATGTCAAATTTAAGACCTTATGTTGTACTATGTTGAAATATGCCCATTGTCCCGCCCTTTAGCCAATGCATGGGAACATTAAGTATAGTCTGTCAATTAGTTATTCGCTAAAACCTTTACCTTGGTCAAATCTTTTGAATGATGGGGATAGAACTTGGATATTTTGCATGTAGATTTCTTGTGACTAGCACATTCATTTAGACATGACCTCTAACCTTGATCTTGGGAGTTTCACCTACATATTATACAAAAAACTAAAAGATGTTTGTGGGGATCACAATTTGTATGACTTTGTATGTTACTTCCACAATTATGTATGTAACATGTATACTCAACAGAGCTTGATCTCTGACTTGTTTCATTACAGAGGCACCCAGGTGGACATGATGGTTATGATTCTGAGTATGTGGACATTGAGGGCGATGATGAGAATATTGAGTATAGTCAAAGGAGTAGTGATGATCAGGTATGTATTTACCATTATGTCATATATCAGAATTCATTCAGTTTATTGGTTGGTTATTGTTAAAAGCCCCATTCAAGAATGTTTTACCTATATGGAGATGACACTGTATGCCGACAAATTTTGCCTATATTTGGCACTCATTGC
>JACSZP010024410.1:0-15760 GCA_016161895.1 Pinna nobilis
ACACACACACACACACACACATATATATATATATATATAAATTATAATTATTACTAAACAATACAAAATATAAGGTCTTAAATACAAACGTGTGGTTAAAGGTTAATAATAAATAAAGGACCGGAATCAGAAAATACTAGTTTAAAACAGGCGAACTGAAAAAACCAATATACGTTTTTGAAAAAAAAAACCAGAATATTAATAATGACTTTTATACAAGTTTAATATTAATGTTCGTCTCACTTTCGTCGCATTTGGATGGTCAACAGATGAAACGGAATTAAACATCTAAAACAACTCTTTTAAAAATTCCTCAAAATTTGTCAATTGAAAAATAAACAAATCTTGCAGCAGTTACAACTCCCCAGTTTGCAATTACAATGTTTCATATACTGAAGTGCTTTGGTTTTTGTGTATAGCTATTGCTGCATGATGTTTCCCTATTGCGTCCGTAATTTGTTCTTCACGTCTATTTATCTTGATTGTCGTCTCGTGAGATATTAGACAAGTCAACAGTAAATACTTACTAGTACATCATGCCAACTCATCACACCCGTGATTTTATAGGTGCGCGATAGTCACGTGATCACTGAATTTGTATCTTACCATATGGGCAAATGATGACATATTCGTTATTTCATTTTAAATATATTTACACAGTGTCAATTTACTTTATTTTTTTTTCAAGTAATTTCTTTTAAAATGACTTGAAATATGCTACGCGTACATCTGTACTTAGATTATTTTCTTTCGTTTTTAAAGACTGTTATTATAATACATCTGTATCGTGGTATACCAATCATGTCCCGCTGATTTTGTAATTATGTACCACAGACAAGTTCGTGAAGTTAATGAGAATATTTCGACCCGTAAAAATGTGTACCATTTTCTTATTATCATAAACTGTTCTAATGAGCAAGGAGGAATGAATTTGGCTTCCAGTATCTACGTGCCAGATCATTCATAACAGAAGTAATTAAGTCGCAAAGTTTTCAGAATTAAAAAAAAAAGAAAACGAACATTAAAGTATTTATAGTTATTTAAAAACGTGCTTATGAAGTGAGGCATAGCAATGAGACGAGGGTTTAATCCGGTCGCTTTAACTTACAACGACATGTATAAAATGAATCGAAACTTAACCGGAAGCGGGATCTAAATGTGAAATAAATATAATGGAAAACTAATGTTTTCCCTGTCAATAATGATTAATTATAATACATTCAGTATCTGTTCCATTACTGCGTTCTACTTCAATCTGAAGCGTAAATAACCTTTAGATAAGGACATACCAATACATATATCAATGTGTGCATACGCACAACTGCGCATACCATCACACTTATGCGCATTACACATGTAGAGCTATACACATGCTTATAAATACATACAACTATACACAATTTTAAAAAACATCAACGAAATTGCACAGGAAACACACAAAGATGTATGTACACATGTGCAAGAAAATAGATTTCAATAAATGCACAGATATACATGTATATACATAGGCGCCTACATAGGCATACCTACATTTCATAGATACACATTTAGCGGGGGCTCTCGTGGCTTATTAGTTAATGTGTAAGCTTTCTGATATGGAACAATAGATTGCAACGCGCTGCGTTTGACTCTCTCGGATGATACAGTAAGAACCAAGATAAGTAGGTGTCGGAACTGAAACTCCCACTCCTCAATGGCCATAAGTGTCGAGCATAGACAAAAATTGTCGCACTTCTTCGGTATTTGTGATGTCTCCATTTATGGGAAAGATTTTTGAGTGGGACGTTAAACAGGAATAAAACCAACCAATCAACAGATTCAGCGATAATATTGATAGCGCCAAAACGTCCCACGATTTAACAGACATGTACATAATTCGCACAAACGAATAGACACGGATGAAACATGACCAAAGACAAAACGCTCTATAAAAATTACTAGTTTGACAAAAGGTACTTTTCAACATATGCCTCTTCTTATGTACTCCATTAAAAGACCTATACTTAGTAGCCATTAGCAATCTTAATTACACGGCGTCTGTATTGTAACAGGATGTATCTTCAATGCCTTATCAATCACCTGTCTGGTATTTAGCATCAATATACTTTAATAGATCTGTCGATATGTTTGGCCCTCTTTTCTTCTGAAATATCGTAATTCTGTCCACCTCACACAGAAAGATGTTGAGGATGATGAATACATTATTGTTGCAAAACTTCATCAATATCTCTCACTGATCTTTTTCCGCCTGGAAAAATCCGAGTGCATGTACAGGATAATTACACCTTCAGCAATGATTTCATCCCGTTAATTACGCTTTTACCGCAGTTTTATTCATCAACAGGCGATTTGTAATTATGCACGCAATACAACGCATCGATAAGACAAAGAGTGAATAACAAAGATCAGCCGTTGCATAACGATGACATGTGATTCTCGTAGACATATGTATTTTGTTCAACATGTCGTCTGTAATTTAGCGGGCTTAATCAATGATGTAACAGCTTCCGGTTCATACTGTGAAAAGCAACCTTCTTGACCATCTTCAATCAGAAAAAAGGTATGTTTCATAATAAATGTCTTCACAGTAGGAAAAATAATCCCTGTACGTACTTTATTTTCAAAGAATGTTTATACTTTTTTAAAAAGGAGAAACAATTCAAATAGGTTTCATTGTTTTGGGTTTTTTCAATGTTAATCATTTGTAAAAAATTCGGTTTATTACATTTTGGTTTGAATACTTGAAGTGCATATTTATGATAAAGTCTGTCATTATTTAGTTGTATTCTAGTACATTTGATGTTTGCAAAACTAAGTCAAAGAGATCATGGAAATGTATTATTTTAAAAATGATTTTATTGAAATACTTTAAAGATGTGCGTTTTTAGAAAATCAATAAATCAAATGCTAAAAGTGTTTTTCGGTACATTATCCAGAAATTAAAAAAAAGAAATATTAATTAGAGTATTTTACATAATTATACTTCAGTGCGACTGACAGTCAGTCTGTCTCTATCCGTTAGTAGATCACTTATTGTAAAGAAATTGACACCTTTTTCCTGCAAACACGTAGTAAGGTATCTAGGTAGCCATGTTTCCAGTATCATTTTTCATGAGGTCTTGATGAATAGGGGTCGTCTATTAGGTTCAGAAATAACCATCAACTGCGGAGTATAAGTTAAAAAAGAAGAGCCTAGTAACTACCTAAAATCGAGATTCGTTTACTGCTACTATACGTTATTTAATTCCGTCGGGACGAAACCTTGACAGATCAATTATCTTAGCGTTAGATGACATTAACTTATTTAAATATAGATAATTGCGACTCGTTATCACCTTAATTCAGTGACATGTGGACGACAAATTCCTAAGATTGGGTTTATTGCAAAACTCAATATCGCAGGAAATGTCCAGCGATACTTCAGAAAACAATTACTATTTAGACAAATTGCTTTGTATGGGGACAATGAGCCTGTCTGAAACGATTCTTTTGTCCGTATGTTAACGCCAACGCTTCATTTTAACAACGAATTGCATACTTTTAGTGGGTAAATGGACTTGGAAGTAATAACTTGTAAGCAAATAGTAAACAAATAAAAAAAATCCCCAAAATTCGAATGTTCCATCTGAACATGTAGCGCTCTTCCTTTCGGAATCTTTAATTGATATTTCGATCTAAAATATTTTTTCATTCCAAGCTTGTCTTATATACAACTTTGAGTTTCGAATTTCAAGTGGTGATCTATGTTGTATATATCACATCAGAATAGGCAAAGCATACAATTTTTGTATAATATGGGGAATAAATGAAATACTGCTAAACTTGTCATTTCCTCTGGTTCATTTTCAATCAAAATTCCACATTTTAAGTAAACCAAAATCCTACTTTAAGTAAAGTCAACATAATTCTGAACAATTTGTTAAATCATCAAATATTTTTAAAACAGTGCAATGATACGTTAACAATTATTTAACTGTTTTACTGTGAATGTAATTAATGTTCGGGTTATTTAAGCTGTTTAGATATCCACGCTGTCATAGTCATTTAGGTAAAACGCCGCAGAAATGCATATATTTTGGCTAGTATAACTCGTTCTCACTATGCAATGTCATTTCTTATTTGCTAACAGCAATATGAATTGTCATACAATTCATGGACCGACAGCCGCATAGTAATTATGATCTGTAGTGAAGCAATCATGCCATAGAAACCTTCACTGAGCATACTTTGTGTTTTACAAGGAATTCCTTTTATCACATGCCATCATCATCAACTCCCATTGAAGTTTGATCTAGCTTATACAAGACCGCTGACGATGCCTCACGCATCTAATATTGATAAAATGATGAAAAATTAAATGAATATTATTTCTCCAATTATTGCACATAAATGAAGCGTAAAGACAATTTGACATTAAAAATAAAGTAAAAGTTGTTCAGGTACAACATTTGGTAAATATTGGCCTGTGTGATTGACTATTTACTAATTTAAGATAGTCAATGACCTAAAACATCTGACATGATACGTTTAGTGCGTGGTTTGATATTAATTGAAATCATCTTCATGATCGATCATCGCTGCGCGGTAGTATTTGTCTTCTGACCATGAGGTCATGGGTTCAAACCCCGGCGGATGCGGCTGGATTTCCTGGCTTTCGGAGAACATGAGGCGGTTTGAAAAATCACGTGTCATGCTAAATGTTGTTGACCCCAGACTACCAATGACCTGAGCATGGCAGAAATAAAATTGGAATCTCTTCACAAGTATTTTGTGGAGTATCCGTGTAATTGATATATTTTGGGCTGGACGTTTAAACAATACAACAAAAGCAATTTGTTCAGAAGTATCGTGCTCTGAATGATAAAATATCATTATCATAAAAGAGAAAAATAATTTATTTTCACAGTGATTTTTTCAAGGTTAAATATTTATAGAAAACATTACTTCCTAGCGTGGGTTGTTTATATTGTTTCATTTATACTATAAATAACAAAGATTCTACCTAATTTTGTCTAGTTGTAGGGTTCCCTCATCAAAATATGTTACAATGACTATTTGAGAAATTTATGTTCTGTGTTAAGCAATTATATATCTACTCGCGCTTCAATCAAATACGCGTACGTCGATGCGCGCATATGGGCAATAATTATGTCAGTGCAAGAGGATATTAATGAAATGGTTACAAGCACATGCTAGCGATACCACTTCGTCAAAAAGTGTCTTAAACGCCACCGAGTATCTTAATGAACCTGTACGAAACAGAAAGTTTATTGATATGAAATAGTTCAAGAAATTCATGTATTTCAGCGCTGCCTATCGTATTCAAAATTGAGTCTTGCTATCAAACATGGATATTTTGGCAATCATATGAATTTCTTATTCTGTTTATCTATTGGTTTGAAAGCCTATCTGTCCGTCTGTCTTTCATAAGCTTGCCTTTTTAACCTCAGTCTGTGCTCCTATCAGTCAATATTTCGGCTTAATTAAAGATAAAAGTGAAATCAAAGGAATAGTCATAGCGTAAACCAGGATTATCTGTCTAACTGTTTCTCGTACATGTCACGATCAATAGCATACTTATTTTCTTGTTCAGTTTTCCGCGGTATTGTGTTCATCTCATCTAAAGACCTAGGCCAGCCTCATTCAGGTTCAAAATTCTGAAAAATACTCCTATACTGCTTATTCTGAATTCTGATTGGTAGAGAAATTGGAACTCAGAAAAATCGCCATGGGGTTAAGTTCATACCTGTGGTATTACTGTTTTACTTGAACTTTGGATGAGACAACTGACACAGAGGTCAGAGTAATTGTTGACTTGGCACATACTGCAACAGATAAAGTACTAAGTATGGACCGCCTGACACCATAATACTCGAGAATTTACTTAAAACGTAGACTTTTCTCAGCTGCAAGTAATGCCGGTTTCTGATTGGCTAAGCTGAGAAGTTGGAGGTGAATAAGTTATCAGACTTAAGTACATTCTCAAGTTTTATGGCCCCAGGCATGTGATTCTGACCTAATTAATCTGGAATGATATTTAACTTAACCTGAAATATAAATATAACGACCAAGATAAAATTCATTATACATTATCATTCCAGTTTTCCGTTCATCCCTTTCATCATTTCGTCTATAGGGGGATATATATATTCATATATATCCACCTCCTGATATGCGGACAACTATGTAAGACTTTCTGTTTCTGTACTTTAAAGTTTCTTTTCCAATGCCACATCGTGTATCTCTAATCTGCTTGATTTTTTTATTACAAATTAAGGGCAAATGAATATGTATGAAACAAACGGAAGTTCAGTTGCACCTACCGCAGCTGATAATCTTTATGCTATAAGAATGTTCATGAATTTCCCTGTGCTTGAGTTACTTGATGAACAATTACAAAGGATTCCTTCAAGATGCGTGGTAATGGAACAGACTACAATGCGAAGTAAGGGAGCTTTAGCTTGATTAGGTTTGACATAACGTCGACAAGCATGCGCAATTTAGCACAATATATGGATAACTTGTCATTATAAACAATTATGGAGACAACCAGATCGGATTTATTCTTTTTTTGTCCATTTATTGATGTGTGCATTGAGAGAAAGGGGTAAATGTTAGCTCTATTTATCTCAATTTTTTATTCTTTATTTCCTCTCAGAAGGAATAATGGATGTTGTATATTTTGTATCTTTTAATACTTAAAAATAGACTGGGGAAGAACTGGACAGACTTCAAGAGTAATTGGCAGTTATTTTAGGCTTCTATTTGTAAGTTGAATCAGACTGGGGAATCGGAGTAATACTTGGCTGTGCATTTTTGTCCAGGTCTGATTTTTTCCTCGATTTTTTGTAAGTTATATTTGAAATATATTTGATATATGTAGTTTTCTGCAATTTAATTGTTGCTCGACGAACAATTATTCACTCATGTAGATACCTCATCGACTCCCCTATTTCCACTTTGACACAGGACCTGGGTGTTACTGTCACATTCGAAAGACTTTCTATTGCGTAGTTGAACACCGAACCATAGTATTATATTTTGTACAAATAAAATAGAACGCTCATTTCCATATATGATCGGACTATATCAAGTGTTTGACGAAATTTACAATACTGTCTACATATTTTCACATCTTTATCATGCAAAGTTTCATTGCATAGTCGTTGTGGTAAAGAGTATGTTATATATTTCATTTATACAAGAATACTTCCCTTTGAAGATATTGGATTCTTTCATATTACATTTTGTTTAAAATTCTTAAATTTTCCAACTCGCTTTTAATGACATAGTATCAAAATGCGTCTAGTACTTTTTATGTACTCCTAGGCTGTTTTTGAATAATAAAACATTAATTCCATAACATTTCACAACTGAAATACCGCATGGAAAGCTTTCTATTCACATTTACTGTTTATATTGAAATCTACACATCGGTGGTTCGTAAACATCGTTTTAGCCTCCTCTCTATGGGCCTCTACAATGACGCTTCAAAGAAGTCTAAATAAGCTACCCTAGAAAATCTTCTGTCATACATATACAAAACGTTGGGTTAAATAAGCTTTTCTTAGGGAGAAATTTTAGGAATAAGAATATTTTCTGCATTTAAACAAGAAAACAATCATGTCGGATAGGCATGTAAACACATTCATAAACATCATTTGAGAAGACCATCTACGTCAGCCACAATAGACCTCGGTTTCTCCAACAAAGTGACTTGTTACTTAGCTCATGTCAATGTAATTTACAACATCGATAACGCTATATCTACCATTTACATATCTCTTACACACGATTTGCATATTTTTCTTGATAATTTACATATCTGTCACAGATCATTATAGCATCTCTTACTGATAATTTACATAATCATGACAGATAGTTTTCACATCTATAATGAATAATTTGCATTACCCCCCGTACGTAATCTAAATAATTAAAACTAGGTTTTATCAAATACATGATCAGAGATATGTGTTAATTGATCATATGTCAATGTCCGGAAACTGACGTTGTTTATTTCATTTATTTTTTTACTATCCCATTTGAATGGATGTTGATTCCAGTGGGAAGTGTTCTATTTTTTCCATTTGGCAGTTTCGACAATTTATGTTTAAAAAAAAAACCACGGATCCTAATCCGAAGTGTGTAAAGTTTTAAGATATTCACACGTAGGTGTTTGTTCTGCTGATACTGATCACGAGGAAGAGTAACGCTTTGACGTTATTGAGTTTTTTTTTCCGCTGAGAAATATCATATTAGTACAATATTAAACGGTAAAACATTTGAATAGCATTTCTACTCCTTTTGATTAATTTCATATTCAAAAGGCCTGTTTGAAGAGAGAAGAGATCAAAGGTGTCATTTTTTTGTCTTTCTCTTTTCTCCGTTGTTCTTATTGTTGAAATGCATATTAAAGATGAAAAAATCCCATGGCATGATTTTTCCACGAACATTCATCGCGTTTACCGCAATATGCTACTTGTTGAATGAATACACGAGTGCTATGATACGGTTCTAAGTCAGCGGACTGTTCATGGGGGGGGGGGGGGGGGGGGGGGGGGGGGGGTATTGACGGTATTTATCTGTTTTAGGATAAGCAAAATATTTAAATCAAGGGAAAAAGACAATTTATGGATTACATCAGTCAACGGGATTACGCCACATCTGTTTCGAAAAAAATGACTTGAACTATTAATTACCGTTACAAGACTACGTACAGAAACAAAAGCTTTCTCCTACAAAAACTGAGAATATTAAGCATAATTCCTTCTCTGACATTTTGTGCCACTAGTAATAACTCAAGTATATCATACTTCAGGAGTACAAAAATAAATAAGTATGATAAGAAGTATTTGAAGATGAAATAATGTGATTATTTGTGATCTTATTACGCAAAGCCTTTAAGACACAGACCATTAATACCGCTGATCATATACCTTAGATGTGTATAAAAAGACAAGTTATCTTTATCGTAATTTATTAAGGCATTTCTCTCTTGACTTTTGAAAAACAGGATTAGGTTTCATTGTACAGTAAAACGAGTCTATAACGATTTCAATGGAATCTCGAAATAATTTCGTCATTGCAATACTTAGACAGTAGATAGCTCCTAACCTTTAGTATGATACGCAATGAACGTTTTATAGAACGACATGCTCGAAACAGCATTATTTTTTTTTTAAGAAATAAAAAACTATTTATAAGAAATCGAAAATGTTATTAATGAAACAACTGTGCTCACATTATGAATTAAATGGCTGATAATAGTTACGATAAGCGTTCATTAAACGCAATCCATTAATTCTAAATATATAAACCCTTGACCATCCATTTACAAATGTGTTGACCTAATAACGAAAACTACTCAAGTCTACTCAATGGTTTGAATAGACGCATTTTTTATTCAGAAAACCCTCCATCTCCCTCATCCCTGACCAAATTTCTCCTTTCTTTGTTTCTACATTTGTATTTTACACACATTCATATACATGTATAACGTTGTTTTCCATTCAATTATTTTGTATTTGTACTATGCACTTTTATATAAAATATAGCTCTGTGTGTTTTAGGCGCTAATTTCGTACGCCACCCTCATAATTTAATGATATATTTTATTTTTCTTTATGGTAAGTGAATCGCCACTATTTATTGGTATTTTAGTAGTTATGACGATCCCAACTTCGTCTCTCTTGCGGATTATACAATTCGCTTTTGGTTTTGTTGTTTATTCACTTTTACTAACATAAACCAATTCCTGTGCTATGCAGTGATTTATCGTGGCTCTGTTGTAAGCTCATTCGACTGTTGATGGTATATATAGATTTATAACAACCTTGCTTCTCGTTTTGATATTCAGTCTAATCAAATTTAATCTTCACATGTTCACCTGAAATATCACGGTGAAAAAAAAGATGGCGTACATCTGCTTAGTCTGCATGCAGATCGCTCAGTCTCTTGTTTAAATTTTAGCGACAGAATTGTAGCTTCCCATATATGACAGTCGGCACTATCCTCTGGTCGTCATTTTTTGTGTGTATGTAGTTTTGTTATTTAATACACTTCTGCTGGGGTCCGCTGTGGTAAGCGTCTTCGACTTTGAATCTAAAGGTCCGGGGTTCTAATCCGCGCAGCGCCACGATGCGGTTGGCCGTCCCTGTCTTTCGGGTGAGACAGTAAAAACCGAGGCCCCGTGCCACAGGAAGTTTTGGCACTTAAAATATCCCTCCCTGCTCAACGGCCATAAGTGCCGAACATAGGCAAAATGTGTCGCCCTTCACCGGCACTTGGTGACGTCTCCATATGTGTGCATTTTTGAGTGGGACATTAAACAATAATACAACACTTGTAACACGATGTGATGAGAAAGCAGCACTGCATAAGACCATTTTACGATGAAACACCAGGGAGAAAAACATAAAAAGATCAAATTGTATGAATATTAAAATTGTATTCGACACATACATAAGCCACGACTGATTCCACAAGTAGAGCTAGAGTGAGTTAATTATCTTTCCTTAACATGTAAACTCAGTCTCAGTTTTTAATTAGGGACGTGTAACTCTAGTTTTAGTTTGTTTTGTGTTGTCATGTAGGTTAGTACTCGTAGTGTTGTCTCCCTTTGTTTTATAATGTTATTGTCTGTCGTTCCAATTTTTGAAATTTGAATGCAGTCTTGGTATCTTTGACTTTCTTTTTCTAGATAAGATTAGACTTCACAATACTGCATACTGTATGTTGTATAAATTTCCGAATCTAAGCCACATATTTTCTTAATTTGAAGCAAGTTTTATTGTTACTAGCATTAGATTGATTAAACATATCAGTTTCAACTGATGATGCGCATTACTTATCAATGGTTTGTCTTTACTTTCTTTTTAAAAAAGAGTTTGACTGTTGAAGACCATTCCAAAAATATTCCAGTTCAGTTGTACTGTGGTCTTGCCGTGGATATGATCAACCAGCGGGGTGGGGTTGGGAGTGTTACTTCCTTCTCCGTATCACCTGACCCACTTCTAAATATGGAGATGTCAATTTCTTTCCCTAGTCATATTGTTCCATTTTATCTTTAAAAGTTTTATCAAATACCTTTGTCTTTTATTTGTGTCCTGGTGTACCCTAATTAGGTATTTTCGGTGATTTTCCAATGTTGTTTGCCATATTTCCTTAAATATAGATATACGACATCAACCAAAATTACGACCCAATCATTTAACATGCACCCATGTCCGTAAACTTGGATCATTCTGCAGTTTATTAACTCCAGATATCTACACCTCGAATTGCACTCACTTGTTGTTTCATTTTAGCAGACACATTCATTTCAAGATATTGAAAAACAAATTAATGGGTCTGTCTAATATTTACAAACAGCTTATGCACTCTTCAAGATTCTTTAAGTCCGAGATCAATACTGTGAAAAATCGCAAAATATTTGAAATAGTACAACACAACATTTGACCTTTTACTACAAAAATCCGTAGTAGCATCCGAATCAAATCAAATCTTACCCTTTGTTTGAGAAAAAATCGAGAAGAAAATTGACCTAGTAACTTGATGTAGATACGTGTGATTTGTCGATGTTCCGCTGTTAGGTGATACGAAATTCTAATTTTAAAACACAAATGGCACACTTGTTATCAAACTCCTGGATATTTGCGTGGCGGTATCGACTCCATTGATCACATGTTATGATATTTAGAGCGAGTAAGACAAGAACTAATTCACTTAATTTCAATATCATAATGGGCTAACTGTGATATTGATGTTCTCTGTTACAGATGTTTGAAGGAAATAGACAGTCGTGAAAATCAAAATGGAGACTGAAGTTATTGATATGACATCGACATCGTATATCACGACTACGTACGTCAATATGTCCACATACAACATGACGGACAACAGTACCAACGTTTTACCAACTTCAACTGCAGATAGTCTCATAGTCCCTGCAGTCTGGGCAGTCCTTGTTGTGG
This sequence comes from Pinna nobilis, assembly GCA_016161895.1. Lineage (NCBI taxonomy): Eukaryota > Metazoa > Mollusca > Bivalvia > Pterioida > Pinnidae > Pinna > Pinna nobilis. Next base: position 11,976 of record JACSZP010024410.1, read on the forward strand.
TCGGGGCCGTAGGAAATGGCCTCGTGATATACATCTTGCTTCGTTATGGAGAACGATCTGTGACCAATGTCTACATTATAAATCTTGCGGTTGCCGATTTGGCTTTTCTCTTGATTGTTGTTCCTATCACCGCTATCCATTTTGCCACGCCGTTTTGGATGTTTGGAGATGGGATGTGTAAATTACTCACTTATACAATTTACGTAAGTACTTCAGTTTTTCTTACCAATAAATATCATTTGCTGCTATTGTTATTTTAGATTGTGGTGAATGTTTGCTTCATATGCCGTTAAAGAAACTTTTATTTTTATGAAAACGTCTCAGAATGCCATTGAAAGGCCCAAGCTTCGAGCCGTAATGTGACATTTCAGGCTATTGAACAGCAATGTTTATTCTACGTGCTTACATCAACTGTGGAACAAATCCTAATTTATAAATGTCTAACCCTCAAAACAGAAATACTTACTGGTTAACAAACACAAATGCATCATTGATTACTCGAATTAGTTGTGATGTTTAAAAGAATCTGTTGATTTATGTGACATTTGCATACAAAATATGTTATTTCGAATACGCACCCTTTCCGCCAATAAACACATTCTGTCTAATTAAGGTTAACGATTGCAAAACTCTCTGATTTTATATATTTATAGTATAAATTTAAGCCGCCTCGATGATCAAAGAAATCCTTTTTACAGTAAAACGAAATTATATTGATAAAGCAAAATATTAAGGTACGAGTACACAGATGGTGATATTTGAACCAACCTTTTGTTGCCCATAATCATACAGGCGGTCAGGTTACAAAAGGAACTGCAGCTTAATTACAGTGGATGGAAAACGGCAACATCGTGCATAGTTGCTTCAAAATAGTATTCTTCTTATACAGCTGAACATTTTTTTTACAATGATAAATCATATAAAGAAATATACCATCAATCTGAAAATTCTATCTTTACTACCCATGTTTTCTGATATATCACGACGGCGGTGAACTAGTGGTTAGCGTGTTGAAAATAAATCTGAATTCCCGTGTCGCAGTAGGTGTCGGCACTTTAAAGAACCATCACTGCTCTAGTGCCAAACCCACGTGAAATTTGTCGCCCTTTACCGGTACACGGACTATGTACTGTAACTTTGATTTACAAAGTAAACGTTATCTCCAATTTTCATAAGAATTTATTCTTGGGAAAACGGTAGGTCAAATTCATTAATCAAACACTGCATCCTTAAAAAATCACAAAGTACATGTACTTTGTATACTTCACTTCTTCATACTCTAAGTGAAGGTTGCCTAAAATCAAATATATTGTTAAATGGATGAATTCTTACACGAAACGTAGCTCAAATCTACCAATCAAATCATTGCACCAAATGATATATCCAAAGCAAAATTCAATACTCTAAATTTAATTCATGCAACATTTTATGTTATTTACATTGACACAATGAATTACAATTTTTTAGTCAAATCACCCGTGTGAATCCACCAATATTTAAGCATGGGATGAATAGGACAGGATTTCATGCAGCCACTCGAATCATAATGCAAAAGTAATGGCAAAGGCAACGGACAGAGATCGATCTCAGAATTTCTACAAAAATTGCAAAATAAAGAGTTGGGCAAACACAAACCCTGAATACGCCAGAGGCGGGATCAGGCGCCTATGAGGAGTACGCATTCCCTGTTCAACGGTCACACCCGCCGTGAGCCATAAGTAGAACATAAAATTAGGTTTTACTGTAACTATTAATTCAATTAGAAAATTATACACGGGTAATTTGAAACTGCCGCGTATCACATGGCTATACAACATATAAACATACCGAGATATGCCAAAGAGTGAAATATTTCAACAAATGTTTATTACTACTTTTAGTGTCAAGTCATTAAACACATGTTAGATGCTTATTTTCAGCATTCTGGCCCATAAAACATTTCGTAACGATCTTTTCTGTAATGGTTTACTATGTTATTACACTGTATATCCAGAACTTTATATGTTGGTGCAGACAGAGTACTCTTACATGATGCGAGTCTTGCAAGACCACCCTGAAACATTTTCTTATTTGAGATTTGATTTAGAAGATCTATCTAAGACCGGTTTTGGAATTCTTTCTCAATTAAGAAGAGTGCTTGGTTACAAAACACACTCGAAAGATGGTACTGCCAAGTACCGTTGAGTAGTATGTTAGGACAAACTTCACGAGTTGTTCAAATTGGTGATCGACTTCTCCACAATGATGAAAAAGTCCCAAAATGAAATGATCAGTTTTTGCAATTGAAAGTCAAATTCTATAGCTGAAAGAAAATGCATAAAAGTTTAAGGAATTTAAAGTAAAAAACCAGACATTTGATAGATAATGATTATTTTCATATACTTTGGATATATCCAATGCTAAATAATGAAAAACAATGCGTTTATTTCAACGCAGTCAAAGACGCAAATATCGTACCGAAACATATCAAAGAATAACATATATAGGTGGACCCAAGTCGCAGAGACATGCTAAGTTCACCTAAGGCTAACCGTTCCTTCACCCAAGCCTTTACTTGCTTTGTAAACAATTGATTGATTTTTTTGTTTCATATGTAAATACCTTCATATTTGCTGTCTTGCTATCATGCAGAATACTAATTTTACACGATCTTTGTTGACATAGTATAAATATTACATTTGCATCAAATTCATCGCTTATTTGTAAAATGAACACAATATTGGCATCTGCTTCTGAGGAGTGTTTGAATAATACAATGTAGATAGGAAATCTAATAGAGAATGTTTAGATACCGCCGACGACGCTCTTTTAGCATATTGGTAAACCAGAAAAATGCAATTATGATTTTTTTGTTAAAACAATAGACTTTGTGGTTTATTAAGCATATAAGAAGGGATGACATTGTTTACTTAGTTAGCAAATATGCTATTTAAGGGACAATAATATATTGGTAAACCATTAGTGGAGGCCCACAAGTAAACTGGCCTTTTTTATTTCATATTGGTTGTGAAGAAAACAAGGCTTGGATTACCAAAAGCCAAAAACTAACACGGATTGATCTGGCTATTTAGCAACACCCACTCTTTCAAGTTTATCGGAAAAAAGGACTGAAACAACAATTATGATTGATTTATGTGACCTACCTGTTTAATTACTTACTAGTAGATGCTGCTTGCAGCTATATATTTCATTCGATTTTGCATTACACATCTCACCAATGTAATTAAAACGCGATATTCAACATACCCATCTCTTGGGGACCTAATGAAACCCCGTTGATAGGGCCAACCCAATGTCCTTTGCAAGAACCAGACATCGACGGTATAACTTTGGTACGTTCAACGTCGTTGCCGCTACGAGGCGATGTGCTTAGCTGACGTCATTCAACAAAAGGCAACCTCATGGCCTTATTTTTGAATGACGTCAACTACACGTATCTCCTAACCATACGTTTTGATAAAAAGCGAAAAAGCGCAGTGATTTGATCAATAACATATATGCATATGCATGTTAAGGTCGCAACCTAGGCGTCATGGGATTTGCACTATCATTGGATTTCAATTGATCTTCAAGAGAGAATCATAATGAAGATCGCATTTTGATAATATTGACATATCACTTATCAACTAATTTTACAGGAACCGAATTTCAAAGGTTTTCTTGGAATATTTGCGACGAATGTATGGTATATCAAAAGGGGAGCTGACCCTTTCCGTACACCTTGTTCCACCCCTTAAGGGATTTGCAATTGATTTTAATATCAAGACCGTTATTACTCCGAACAT
>JACSZP010024412.1:1752-17770 GCA_016161895.1 Pinna nobilis
TGTCAAAGATGAGCACACCAATATCTGAGTAAACTGTCAGACATGTGCACACCAGTACCTGAGTCACTGTAATTCATGCGCACACCAGTACCTAAGTCGCTGGCAAACGTGTACACTATTATCTGAGTCACTGTCAAACTTGCACACCAGTATCGCAATATCTGTCTTATCTGTCAAACATGCATACACTAGTATTTGAGTCTTTGTCAAAGATGAGCAAACCAGTATCTGAGTCACTGTCAAAGATGAGCACACCAATACCGTATTTGAGTAACTGTCAAACGTGCACACCAGTATCTGAATCACTGTCAAAGATGTGCACACCAGTATCTGAGTAAACTGTCAGACATGTGCACACCAGTACCTGAGTCACTGTAAATCATGCGCACACCAGTACCTAAGTCACTGGCAAACGTGTACACTATTATCGGAGTCACTGTCAAACTTAAAACCATTATTGCAATATCTGTCTTATCTGTCAAACATGCATACACTAGTATTTGAGTCTTTGTCAAAGATGAGCACACCAGTATCTGAGTCACTGTCAAAGATGAGCACACCAGTATCTGAGTCACTGTCAAACATACAACTACTAAAGTATCTTGGTCACTGTCTAATATGTGTTTGGACTCAGACTGAGTTACCATCAAACACGTGGCTGTATCAGTTACAGTGTCTGAGTTACACAAACTATCAAACCAGTTTCTGAGTCACTGTCATACCTGTACATGTACAGCTGCTGTGTATCTGAGTTACTGTATACATGTACAGAATGGCTTCCCTATGCACAAAGTTGTTGCTGTAGCCTACATTGTGAAACAATTACCGTACATGTAACTTAACATAAGCTAGACGGATCCCAGTACACAATTATGGTGGATGTCCTCGTACATGTACATTTATTAGTTCTGCTTCTTTTGACTTCCTGGCTACAATTACACAATGCTTTATGGTTGATTTCGCTACCAGCATTTAACAACAAAACATGTTATTTCAGTAGGCGGTTCAGACTTGCTATACAGTTCAGTTTTGTGTCAATCTGTTTCCAAAGTTATGTATCATTTATGGTACATGTATGCATTGAGTTGATGATTGAATAAGTAGGTCAGGACATTATGTGACTGTTCCAACATTTAAAACACAATTGTACGTTTAGGATGAACCTATTGTACTGGGCCAGGTCATATTTAACTTTTACTACCTAACATGATTAGTTTGACTAATGCATTTGTAAAATATAGGTAACTTTTTTGCTTCCTGTTTCAGTTTAATACTCTTTTGAAATAGATATGGGTAGTGTTTGTCAGTCATTTTTAAGTTGTCATGTAGTCAAGTTGAAGCAAAATATTTACATTGATCATATTTTATACAGTGAAATTGCATACTTGTAATAACCTTTGTAAGGACAAAGTCTTTATACATGTAGGGAGTTGGTCCATGGGTATCATGGGGACAGCAAAACTTGATCTTTGTGACCAAGTGGTCGTTAAAGCAAGAGGTGAAAAATTGCATCTATGAGTGCCAGACCTTTCTGGCTTACTGATGTGACATAATGTTCATGTACAAATGTTACCATAATTCATAAATTTAACAAGTAAGTAGCAACAGATCTTTCAGCATGTGACATTTGAAGGGAAAATTGTGTTTGAGGGGAGGCCACCTTAAAAATTTAGTAGTCACAGTAGGTGTTAGCAAGGTAAAAATCCCTCACTGCTAAATGGTTGTCAGTGTTGATCAATTGCCAACAATTGTAACCCTTTACCACTATGCCGTAGCATCTCAGAATGACCAAAATATTCTGGAACGAAACATTAACAAATGTAAAACTAATGAAAAAATAGTAATAGCATCAGACTTGAGGCATCGTTGTTAGCTCTAGGACAAGTAGGTGTTGGCAAGATAAAGACTCCTTACTGCTAAATGGTTCTACATGTACATTGCAAGACGTACCGAGCAAAGGCCAAAATTAAAGCTTTTCATGCCGCTATTCTGCAATACTGGATATGAATGAAAGATTGTCAAATGGAAGTTAATACATGTATAAAAAGTAGTAAAATAATAGCAACTAGCTCGATCCTTTATTGTGAGAGGTCAGTGAGCTTTTGTTCACAATCACCATTCTGGCCAAAACACTTCATACTGTAAAACTGATATGCATTGGGAAAAAATTCTCAATTTCCAGCACTCTTAGTGGAATTGAAAATATCCCAAATGTCGATTTTACAATAGATTTGATGATAACATACAAATAAGGTGAGTCATTGCAGCTTATATGTTCACAGTTGGTTGAGTGTCATATTGTTAAATAGCTAACTACAGTATATGATCCAACGTTGGTGTGCAGATGTAGACTAGAGACCCACGCCAGTTGTGTATGTATATAACGTAACGTGTACCGTAGTATCGCCATGGCACTTTCACGTTTATTTCTTATCTTGCAGGTAGAATCATTCCATAGTTGAAAGAGATACCCAACACCTCAGATTCAGGAAATGCCCTTATTTGGGAAATCCCAGAAGAGCCCCCCAGAACTAGTGAGGTCACTGAAGGAGGCTTTTGTGGCTTTCCTGAAAGGAAATGCAGGGGACAAGACGGCCAAGAAGTCCGATCGGGTAACTTTTTTTCTTCTTTATTTTCTCATTGTGTATCATAGATTGTTAATCTATAGAAAAAGACAAAGACAAAATCTAAATTTTACGAAAACGTAGATCTATATCAAAATTTGTTTTCATATACCGTACACATGTACCTTTTGACAATTAATTCAATCAACAAAAGCTTACTTTTAAAATACTACTTTCAAAGTTAATCATATAGGTTACAGTTACTTATCATTTCATGACACAGATACATCATATATCATTAAACCCCAGCCATGCTCACTTAAAGTTGTAGATTGTCAGATGTATCTTATTCCCCATATTAGGTTACTTTTATGTATATGTCAATTTGTACATTGTGTATATGTTTTATGCACCTCCTCACCATAAATGGTGGTTTACCTTTGTTCGGTCATTCTGTCCTTTCATCAATTCAATATATGTATGTGTTTGGGGCTGAATAATTTTGCACTTAAACTTAATTGTTAATGGGGACATCCATGTCGCTCAGGCCGCTCAGATACAATAACATCTTGTTCATTTGTATGTCATGAACTATTTTATTTAGGAAGACCAGTTTTCCAGCTAGTTTGTTCTTTTTGTTCACTTGTATGATTACCTTTTTTTTTGTAGTCTGTGGAGGTTTCCAGATACCTAAGTGCCATCAAATCGATTATGAATGGCACTACAGAGCAAGACCCACAGACAGAACAGGTGGTCCAACTCTCTCAGGAGGTTTACAACAGTCAAATCCTAATTCTAATGATTCAGAATCTGCCTCGCATAGATTTTGAGGTAAGAACTGGAGGAGAGTAAAGCATGCATGGATCCAGGATTTTATGTTCCTTGAGAAATTTCTGGAGAACAAAAATTTGCAGTCTGTACACGAGTCCGTCTATCTGGAGTCATATCTCTTAAACCTTTTCATGGAAGTAGGTCATACTTACAAAATATAATCCTCGTGACCAAGGCTTGCAGCCCACCTTGTCTCATGGTCAAGGTCATTCTGGATGTAAGACTTAAAATTTTATTTTGCCGGTATCTCCTTTCAGTATTGATTGACTTGAATCATAATTCACACAAATGTTACAGATAGTATTGATTGACTTGGATCATAATTCACACAAATGTGTCATTCTCAGATTTTGACATGAAAGCTTATTTTACCCATATCTTCTTTTCGTTTTGAGAGTCATTGGTCATAGTTCATGCAAATATTACAAATGATACAGATATGCACTGACTTTCATCCAAGGTCAAGGTCATTCTACATTAAGGACTTGGATTCACTCTCTTGCTGAATTGCTGGTTAAAGTTTGCCTCGGACTTTGAGACGAAAGGCAAACCTTGACTTTCGGAACTTGTGGCAAGAAAAATATGAACCCTTTAAAAATGAATACCTAAGCATCATTAACCAATGGTTATATACATATATTGTACAATGTGTATACTTTGTAAATTCCAGGAGTGGCGTGGACCTCCCTGTCTCCTCCCCCTCTCTAGGTACGCTCATGTTATGTATGATTGGTCCTGTTTAGAGAGGTAACCCCTTACGCCTAGGAAGCAGGTGATTTTGAGAAAAGTTGTCTCTAAAGGTTTCAATGGTTGTTTAATAAAAAAAAAAATTTCACAAGTGCTCTCTCATTACAGTGGTCTCTTAAGATTAGATCTACAGTCAGAGATTTAGGCATATTGAATACATTCAGATGTACAAACTGTGACAAATAAACATATGCTGATTAAAAAAAAATGTCAGAGCCCAATTTTAGAAGTAGGTATGTGTGCACTTACAGATTCTAAATTGTCGACCAATATGTGCACTAAAGGTGCTATTTTGGTTTTCATTATGCACAAATCTATTTTGATTCTTTATTTATGATTTTCATTTTTTGCTACTGATGATAGGTTTTTACTTGGCAAACACTCAACAGATATCAGATTTGTCAAATACTGACATCACAGTTCATGTACTATTAATAGAACCTGTCTTCCTCATGTTCGCCCTATAACTGATTATTCTGATGTTTTCTGTTTGTAACATACATGTAGTTTTTAAATTGTCTGATGAAGTTTAAAAATGGCAGATGATTTACTGATGTCCTGTTAGTTTTTCAACTGATATCAAAGCTGTCATGGCCTAGTGGTTAGTGTATTTGCCCTCTGATCATGAGGTCTGCGGTTCGAGCCCAAGCCACCTTGTGATTGGCTGTCCCTGTCTTTCAGATGAGATACGTGCTCCTGTGTGACAGTAGGTGTCTGCATTTTAAAGAGCCCTCCCTACTGTATGGCCTTAAGTGCCAAGCATGGGCAAAATTTGTTGCCCTTCACCAGCACATAATTACGTCTCCACATAGGTGAAAGCCTCGACCAACCAACCAATGGTAGCATGGATGCCCTCAGATGCCCTCAGATTATGAGTTGAGTAGATGAAACAGTAAAAATAACTGAGGTCCAATATCACAGTAGGTGTCAGCATGTTAAAGAACCCTGACTGCTCCATGGTTGTATTGCTGAGCATAAGTGGTAATTTGTAACCCTTCCCCTGTAATTGGTGATATCTCCAAGTATGTTGAAGGTTCTTATGTGGGACGTTAAACAACAAGGCCTAATGACAACACAGACATCTGATATTATTTATTGTATATTATCTTTACAAAGTAAGCTTTGTAATTTCTGATCTTGTTTTTTTTTTGTAGGCCAGGAAAGATTTTGTGCAAATATTCAATAACATTCTGAGAAGACAGATTGGTTCCCGAGCACCCACGGTGGAGCACATCATGTCAAACCAAGAGCTGTTGTTTGATTTGATGAAAGGGTAATGTAAACATACTGGATACTGTAAATCCAAAAGTTTTCATGTAATTTTAATTTGCACTATATTTCGTGTGTGTGGATATTTTCTTAATATTGTAAATCCAGTTTTATTCGCGAGAATTTTATTTTACTTGCGAAAATAAAATTCTCACTTAATATACTGACTTGAAATTAACATGCTCCGTATAACAAACTATTTAACATAACATGCACATGCGCGAAAATATAGCGACTAAATGCATTACTACCGATTCGCTAAAATAAAGTTTTGCGAATTTTTTTTGGATTTACAAGTTTGAGTTTTTTTTATGGTGCATGCTGATTTTAGGTTAGTATGTTAAGCGAGAATATTATTTTTGCAAGTAAGTGTACTCATGCAATTACGCAAAAATAAAATTCTATATATGAAAGGCGGTCTCTTAATTCAGGTGATTTATACCGGGAAAAGCCATTTTGGTAACCATGCATTAAGGTCGGTCACATAGGGCAGTGGGTCGCTGAGGCAGGTTAGACTGTATGATAAAATATAGATATTTGCATTCCTAATTACTGGAATCTGTACTTTCTGAGACTTTCAAATTAGTTATCATTGGCTTGTTGACCCTGACTTTTACTTTCTTCACTATGATATTGGCTCAGTGGTTAGCAGGTTTGCCTTCAGATCTTGAGGTAATGGGTTCAGATCCGTGTCATGCTGTAGCTGGCTTTCCCTGTCTTTCAGATGAAATACCGTGGTCAAAATCAACGTCTCGTGCTACAGTAGTCGGCATGTTAAAGACCCTACACTGCTCAATGGCCATAAATGCTGAGCATAGGCCAATATATAGCCCCTTGCTGGCATACAGTTACATCTCTATATAAGTGAAAGATTCTTGTGATAACCATTCATTGATTGTATTTTAGAGGTTCAATATGTTGTCTTTTCAGATACACGAATCAAGAAATTGCTCTACACTGTGGCATGATGTTGCGAGAATGCTGTCGCCATGAAGCTCTAGCTAAAATAATGTTATTTTCTCCTGAGTTTTACCGATTCTTTGACTACGTAGAAGTTTCAACATTTGATATAGCATCAGATGCATTTTCAACATTCAAGGTAAAAGATGCATTTACGAATGAAATCAAATTATAGCTTCACCTTTGATGTCTTACATAGGTATATTCTATCAATATTATTTGTCAAACTGGATATATTGTAACTGAAGGGGACTAAATTTTTCTCCCAAATAAATAGGGTTTTCAAAATAACAAGGTTTGAATAGTATTGAAGTAATTTTGTCGGGAAATTAGAAATATTTCAAATTATCCGGGGTTTCAATATATCAGGGATCATTATAAATGGGTTCGACTGTAGTCTGATACTTAAAAGCACAACTAGATAAATCAGGTTTGGCCGTCCCTGTCTCTCGGATGAGACAGTAAAAACCAAGGTCCTGTGTCATTGAAGATGTTGGGATGGTTAAAGAATCCCCCCTGCTCTACCGCCAGCAGTACCGAGCATAGGCAAAATTTGTTTGATTATTATTTCTTAGGAGAAGATGGTGATGATGAAATTTATTATAAGTATAATAACATCAATAATGATGATGATTGCGATGATACAAATGATTATTATCATAATGACAATGAATTGAAATAATAATGATGATACTACTACTACTACTACTGGGGCCTCCGGGCCGAGTGGTTAGCGTGTTCGACTTCGAGCCGAGGGGTCCGGGGTTTGATTCCCGCAGCGCCACTCCACGGTTGGCCGTCCCTGTCTTTCGGATGAGACAGTAAAAACCGAGATCCCGTGTCACAGTAGGTGTTGGCACGTTAAAGAACCCTCCCTGCTCTACCGCCAGCAGTACCGAGCATAGGCAAAATTTGTCGCCCTTCACTGGCACACGGTGACTTCTCCATATGAGTAAAATATTCTTGAGTGGGACGTTAAACAACAATACAACAACAACAGATAAATCAGGTACTGGTAGATTAGTGCATATAATGACTTTTTCTCTTATTTCATTGATTTTCACTTGGTGCTATTGATCTTTCATGGCCCATTCCTGTGGGAACCGTTCTCCTATAGTGTCATCCGGTAGACCCCATGTCAAAGTCAAGGGGACTATATATTTCCAGACAACACTGTAGAGGAATGGTTAGTAAGGAAAAGGGCCGTGATAGATTTAATGCCTCTGCTACATGGGGTATCACATAAAAATAAAAACATAAACAATCTTTAATGATTTAGTACTTGCTGCACTTTACAGAGCATGCAGACTTAAAAATGGAAATGGAGTATGTCTGTAAACATAGATAATGCCTGTTTTTTGACTTGTTCCCCCAATGCAATTTGTATACAAAAAAAGGACTGAGTCAAACTACAATCATTTTTACAATATTTAAAAAAAAATTCTTGTCCAGCACATTTTCATTGTGTAAACAAATACCAAGATATTAAAGCTGTATCTACAAAGATGCAGGAAGAGATAGCCAGATAAATTATGTATCTATGTTCTGTAGGACAAGGGGGCTGCTGCGACTCAGTTGTTCACTTGTTCATCTGAATCTGCACCTCGCTGTGGTTGGCTCTTCTTGTCCTTCGAATGAGACAAAACCAAGGTGTTTGCACGTTAAAGAACCCTCACTGCTCAATAGCCGTAAGTGCTGATCATAGGCCAAGTTTAACGCACTTCACTGAAATTGGTGACATCTCCGTATAAGTGAAAGATTCTTGAGTGTGGCATAAAACAACAATACAGTATGACCAATATGGCGGACAAACAGACAGAGATAGTTGATATGCTCCCAGACTTTTTGCTACAGGGGCATGAAAAATAACAGTTAGATGTTTTCAAGTGATATGAATGTTCTTTCCTTGCAGGAATTGTTAATACGGCACAAAACGTTATCAGCTGAATTCTTAGAAAGCAACTATGATCAAGTGTTCACTTCATACCAGCGGTTGTTGAATTCAGAAAATTATGTGACAAGGCGACAAGCTTTGAAGGTTTGTGTGTAATAAAGACGCTGTATTCCAAACTCAGCGTTTTTCTGTTCTTCAGTGTTTTGTTGAAGATTGCTGTTGCTCAGCAGTTAACGTATTCACCTTCTGATTTTGAGGTCATAGGTTTGAATCTATGCTGTGCTAAATCTAGCTTTTCCTGTTCTTTGGATGAGACAGTAGAAACGGAGGGCCCATATCACAATAGGTGTTGGTGTGTTGAATATTTATCACTGCTCAATGCGGAACATTGGCCAAATTTAGAGCCCTTCACTGGCATGTGATGACATATCCATATAAGTGAAAGATTCTTGATTGGGATGTTAGTGCACTTTTGACTACGATGCTTCAATTATGCATCATTTTTTAAAAATTTTAAAATTTTAAAAAGCAAATGCACTGCAGTTTTCAAAGTAATACAGACATGAAGTTGTGGCACTATTGTTCTCTTTTCAGGAACATGAGTTTTTCCCTGTATATTGAATATATCATTTGATTGGTTGATTTTAAAAACATTACCAATCGTAAGCCAGTTAGGGCACTTTACAGATCCCATAATACTTATATTGGGATACAAACCCGATTGAATGTCTTGTTTTATGGTAAATAATGAATTGTACAACCACAGTGTTGTCTCAGACCTATCATCCCCATTGATAATCTTTCAGTCATGTGGTGCTAGGTTTTTGCAGCTGTACATTTGTGACTGCAAAAATTCTGGTTTTAGTGTAACTTAGAGTGCTGGCAGGCTTTCTAAAGCATTGATACAGGTAAGTATTTAAGTAACTCTGACCTTTGGCGTTTTCATAATGACGGGGAAAAAACTGTGAAATCCAACTCTTAAGTTCCTTAGGCACTTGGTGACAGAAATGTGTTTTGTTAATTTGTGTGTTTCGACTTTTCTTTGAGAGAAAAAAACATCAGTTCTAGGTCATGTCACGTTTCAAATAGTATTCACATGAGGATATACCATGTGCCTGTGAAAAGTTTATTTATACAATATCAGCAATGGCTTTCTTTCAAACTGACTACTGTGTTTCTTTTATTTGTAGTTACTAGGTGAGTTGCTGTTAGATCGTCACAATTTTAGCACCATGACTAGGTACATAAGTAACCCTGACAATCTAAAGCTTATGATGAATATGCTGAGAGAAAAGAGTCGCAATATCCAGTTTGAAGCCTTCCATGTATTCAAGGTATGATAATTGTCTGTCCATCTCTCTTTTACCTACAACCACTGAAGTGATACGTTATGTAAGCCCTGCAGTGTGTTGTAAGGTCAACAGTAGGCCTGATCTGTTCATCTCTCTTTCGATCTCGAGTAGATGTGAATCTGAATAGTTACTATATGTTATTAATTCTCTCATAAGTATAATTCATAATTCCACACCTCTAAGTGGTTCTATATTTCTTATAAAATCCCTATATAAACCACCATTGCTAAATTTGAATTCAGCTTATTCAGGTTGTCCTGAGTGTATTCATGGCTTGTTACATTGTGGACATTTTAACATTGGATGTGAAAAAACAATCAGCAATGTATGACGAGAATCTGATTTATGGATTTGGTTTTCAATTGCACCTGTTTAATGAGGACTGAAAATAGGTTCAGAATAAAAAGCAAAAGCGAATTTAGATGCAAGTCAATTTTATTCAGAGTCTGTTAGATTTTTTTGGAAAACTTGGCAACAAGTAAACTGCACCAACAAAATTGGATCTTCTAAGTATGGTGTATTGTCATCGTGTTAAGATAACACTTATTTTCTTATGTAATTAATTCTGTATCATTATTCCTCTTTCAGGTGTTTGTAGCAAACCCAAACAAACCAAAGCCAATACTGGACATTTTATTGAGAAACAAGGAAAAGTTAGTAGACTTTTTAACCAAATTCCATACAGAGCGGTCAGACGATGAACAATTCAATGACGAAAAAGCATATCTTATCAAACAGATAAAAGAACTGAAAGTAGCAGAGGAGTCCTAGTAATGATGGAAAATACTGTACAGTGTATTATTTTAGTTTCTTGATAGACCGAGACTAATTTCTTACAGCAAGAGTAACTGTTCCTTAGCGAACTCTTCTGTGGTGAAGTCTTGTCTGATGTACATCATCTGTAACAATATTGTATCATTATTATGGATAACGTAAATAACAGATATACATACCTATATGTATTTAATGAACGGACAAGTGCTAGATGAACAGTGGGAGTCAACGCTGTTTACGGACTTAAGTTACGATGCCCTTTGAAGGGAGAAGGAACATAGAGGTCACATGGTGGAGGATGGGAGTCATGTGATCAGTGAATTGTAATCATCACCTATAGCTTTTGTGTTTGTGCAAAATATGATACAGACGTATCTGGAAAGACATATTTCTGAAGAAATGATGCTGAAATGAATTCCTGTTACTAATACTTTGTTTCACGAGTTATGCAAGCCTGAGAAATATTCATGTTATTGTATAAACTGAAAATTGGCCAGATGCTATTGTTAACTAATAATTTCTTGAAATGGGTGAGGAAGAGACTGAATTTCAAACCTTTTGCCATTGTTAAGAAAGGATTTAATTACTGCCTGCTTTGGAATTCATTTAATTCCCCCTTAGTCCAAAATAATTTCAAATTGATATACTCATTTTACATTTGATCCTTGCTTTTAAATTTTCTTTGCATTTAATGGTATACACAGTAGATACTATTTTGTTTTTCACAATTAGTCAGGAAGATACATAGTTTATATTGGATTTTTAAATTCACATTTTGCTATTTCTTTGATTGATAGCCATTTGTCACATTTTCCATTCTCTCTCTCTCTCTCTCTCTCTCTCTCTCTCTCTCTCTCTCCAATTGTTCTGTCTATAGTGTACGTCTCTGAATTCTTTTTTTTTCTTTTTTTAAGCAAAAGCAGAATAGAGGCATATTTTAGGTGTAAGATATATTTAACGTTATGTATCATAACGTATGGCTATTGAGTACTTTGTCCTTTGCTTGTTAAGAAAACTAAATATATTCATACAAGCTATTCCCAAAGAACTTGAATACTTACAGGTTTGGTTGTCTCATTTTCAGCCGTTGCCACATTTAAAGGTCCCTGTATATTAAAGCAATTGGTTTGTTATCCTTTTCACTGTTGTTTTAATGCCCGCCCACTAAAGGGCAGGGGCAGGTTAATTTACCCCGTGCACCCTTCTGTCTAAATTTAGATACATGGGTACATGGCTACACTCTCAATTTGTCCCTTGAGTCAAGGAGCCACAGCTTTAATATCTTGGAGGATGTTGACACAGAATGGTTGCTTGCATGCTCAAAGAATTTTTATTTTTATCAGATATTATCCAAATGGCACGTAGTTGGACAAAATCATTATTCTCAGTAGTTGCAATAAGAGAAAGGGGTTATGTGTGTTCCCATCCTATAGTCTTGGTGCTACAGCTTTGATATTTTGCAGGAACCTTAAACATATAGTGAAGGTGTTCATATCTACACATGCGCTGATCCAGGACTTTTTTCAAGGAATGGGGGGAGGGGTCGATATTTTCCAGGTAGGGTCCAACTTGTAAAAAGGAAAAACCTATCCCTGTTAAAATGAGAATCTAAGCATTATTGACCAGTATTGGTCTGTATTTTGCAAATTCCAATGGGGTTTCGGACCCTCTCGACCTCCCACCCCCGTAGATCCGCGCATGTCTACAGGTGGGGGTCATCATTTGTGTCTTATAGACACTAATATTTCTTTTTCTTGTCTTTTTATCTACCTGTATCTTTATTATCAGCTTAAGCTTTTGAATCCCCGTAGTCCTTACAATACCACATACGATGACAGACTGAGGGCCTAAGACAAAGAAAAAGAACATACCGTTTTGATACTTGGGGTGGGAAGGATTAAATTCAAATCTTCCTTTGCATGAGTAGTTAGGATAAAACTGAATGAAGAGATTGGTTGTGGAGGATAGGCCCTACTGTTAATGTATGTGTACAAGCAGAAGCCACAGACGTTACATTAACCACTTCAGTGCGTATGAAGTAGATACAATATACACAGTCATCATGATGAAAATTTTCCCTGAATGTGTATTGCAAATATATCCCTCGTTGAAAAGAACAAAACCTGAACTTGTCATTCCTGCCACTTTTTCGGTAAATAAAAATTGGAAACCTGAATTTCTCTCAATTTTCTTTGCTTATATGTAGTATAGTTCATTTGCAATCTATGAAATAATATATATTATTATAAATCATTATGTAACACTAATAACGATATGTGGCAATCTCTTTTTTGTACGGCCACATAGTAACCATAATTACGCACCGTTATTAAGATATCGTTACATCATTATACACACTGGTGGTTAAGAGTGCCGAGTGACTTGTGTTGTATGAGGTAGATCCATTACTTTAACGTATGGCAGTGTGCAGAAAATATATAAGAATTGACATGTAAGTGACAAATTATTTTATTGCGTTTTGTTTGAAATATTACCTTGATTAAAACCAAGAATTTACATTCAGTAGTACTTATTTCACTTGTCTTTCTTACTTCGTCTTTTCTCCCTCTATCCCTTATATTTCATTGATTTGCTTACACTTTGTTATTATAACCCCCACAAACAAAGATGTGGGGGGGGGNNGGGGGGGGGAGTGTTATTTAGGAATCACCCTGTGTGTCTGTCCATCTGCCCTTCTTGTTAAGAAGTTCTTACAGTATAAGGGATAGGGTTTGTATATTCCATACATAACTTCGCCATATTAAGTACTGTTATTTTGATACATGTACCAAGACATTTGAACAGTGATTTTGACCTTAAACATTTTAACCTTGCAATACATTGTCTGTTTGATCAAGAGGTTCTGAAAATCAAAATCTGATGAAAATTTTTTTCCACAGGACAGGGAGGGGGAGGGGTGCATTTTGTCCCATTAGAAGTGCCCTATTTTGTTTCCTCCTCTAGGCTGCTATACCACCTCATGTATTGAGTCTATTGAAACTAACTGGTTATGTGGTGCATCATTGACCATTTACTTGAAATGAGGGATAATTATCTTCAGGAGAAACTACTTGTCTCGAATCAGATTCAATGATCAAGTGTTATTCTATTATTCCAAGGTCACCAAGTACGCTGGCGAAATAGTCATTACCCGAATTATCTTTCTTTTATTCCTGACATCAAAATTTTGAAACAACAAAAATTCACTAGACAAAATGACAGGTGAATGTAGTATGACAAAATGAAAAAAAAAAATGATAAAAAGACAAAGATTTAAGTAAT
Source organism: Pinna nobilis (assembly GCA_016161895.1). Lineage (NCBI taxonomy): Eukaryota > Metazoa > Mollusca > Bivalvia > Pterioida > Pinnidae > Pinna > Pinna nobilis. The sequence continues at coordinate 15,426 of JACSZP010024412.1, forward strand.
TCAAATGATTAAATATTTCAAATTTCTGACAAATCTTTTCCTCGTTTTGTTCATGTCGGTATATCAGTATCTTCAGGTTTGCTAATGAAATATCTACTCTACACTCAGATCTACATTTTACTATGATAGTATACATGTATGTAATTACCAGTTTTAATAGAAGTAGGGATCACAAAAGAATTTCAAAACACTATCCCATTTAATTTTCAAAACTGAAAAAAGGTTGGAAAAGCAAAGCATTATGATAAATAGACCAGTGTTTAGAGTCAGTACCCAAAACCCCAAAGTTGTTGTATGCATTTGCACCTCTGGAAGTAAGTCTGTCAAAATAAGTTTCTGTCAAAATGAAAGTACATGTAGGTTACCCAATGACAATGATATATAAATGTTATGTCATACTCTATAATTGGTACAAAATGCACATTGCGTTTACACAATATAGATGGGTTTTCGTAAGCATTATTTTCCAAGAGTTATTTCCCTTTGGTGGCCATGTTGTATGGCAGCTTGTATATATTTTCCTGCATAAATCAGCCATAATTAAACAATGTATTCTTATGTTTAAAGAGTTTTAAAAACTTGTTTGGGGGTTTACCGGTAATATTTCAGGTCTTCACTAATCTAAAAAACTAATTTTAATGAAAATCATGATGTTTTTTTCACTACTACTATGTAATCCAATTTGTTTTCTTAAATAAGAAAAGTTTCCGTGTTGACACACAACGTGGTTTCCAAAGGGGAATAACTCTTGGAAAATAATGCTTTTGGAAATCCTACTATACAAGCCATATCACCATGTATTCATGCTTCACATTTTGATTATTGACTTTGTACGACGTCCAACCCTCCAGNNATTTACACATATCTGTATATCATACTGAAGAAAATAAATCTGTATCAAAAAGTTGTGATTGCCGAAAGTGATTTGTAATCCTTGAATAAATTAATATACAGACATTTATTTTAGTTCCTTTTTAATTACAGGCTCTCAAGTTTTTACAGAGTGAGCTATGACCTCTCTTAAAGCAGGCATGACTCTGGTCAGTGACTGGCACCTTAAAACTTAAGAAGTAACTTATAGTAAGTCTGAGAATTTACTCAGCTCAAGCTAAAAATCCTGAATTCTTGTTTGCTGAGAAGCTGAAGTTGAAAAATTTCTCATACTTAAAGAAATTTTTAAGTTTTATGGCGCTCAGCCTAGCTTTAAGGCTGATTTCTGTCTTTTTGTTTTAAGACTCAACTAAAAGTGTTAATTGCAGAAAATGCACTTTTTGTAAAAGGTACTTGTATATGTATAATTTGATTCTTTGAAAGCAGTTGGAGCTGTTTTCATCGCTGACCAGAATCATATTTCATTTGCGTAAAATACATACAAATTATAAATCTAAGTATGTACGGCTATTACTTGGACGGCCCAACAACAGCTCATTATTCTGACGGCCCATTTATCCAACATCCCAATACTCTGGCAGCCACTTTCACACTTTGATTATCACGTGTGAATGTATTTTCGTTCGGGGGGATCTATATGTCCTTTACTAATTTTTAATTTGAAGAAATTAAAAATGAGGTACTTGATAGACAAAAAAGGGAATATGGAAACTAGTTGCATGAATATATCAAAAATAGTCAAAAGGCCTATTGTTGGAGTAATGGATCGTTGGAATAATGGGCTGTCGGAAGTATTGGCTGTCGGACTAAAAGTGCGGCCCGGTCACATGAGGTGTTTGCACATTTAAGAACCCTCACTGCCTTGTGGCACAAATTTTAGTGCCAAGCATGGGCCAAAATCTGTAGCCCTTTGCCAATATTTAGTGATGTCTCCATATAAAGATTTAAAAGGTTATGAACATTTATTGAGTCAGGGACATTCAACATTTACAAGAACAACATAGCTTCCTTTGATGTAAGTCTTGTATACCATTGAGATGTGGTCTAAATGCGTAATGAGAATCTGGCATCAAGTCACATAGAAGGGTGAAGGATTATTTCATCATCTGAAGCTAGTTTTTCAGACGTCTCTGATGAGTTGGCCACGGTCTGGTGGAACAGTTTACATATTTTCATTGCAAAATCAATTCAAAAGTTTGCATGCCAAAAAAAAAGATTTCAAAAGATAAACGTTACTACGAAGCAAAATATTTGGACAGCACAATTCTTAGATTGCAGAGGGACCACTTTGGGCAGTAATACTAAGGTAATATATTCTTTATAATATTTATGAATGTGCATCTACATGTATGTATATTTGATAAAAACAAGCAATATTTGAAAGTTCTTTTCAAAACAAACATCTCGGGGCCTCCATGGCCGAGTGGTTAGCGTATTCGACTTCGAGCAGAGGG
>JACSZP010024419.1:0-34160 GCA_016161895.1 Pinna nobilis
GAAAATTTATGCTGTTTCGTGGATGGCGTCACATTAATTTCGCTTGAAGACAAAGGTCAAGGTCACAACTTCAAAAATCGTTGACACTTAAGGATAGATCATGTCACGAGGAAAGTGTATGATAAATGAAAGTATTATCCATGTCCAATCAAAATATGTACCAAAATCTAAAATGCTAAAGACAAAAAACTCAAAGTTCAAGGTAATGACAAAGGTTAAATATTTTGATACCAACCGAAATGCCTTGTCACTGACCACAATTGATATATGAAGTATTAAAACCAAATCCCACACCATTCAAAAGATACGACAAAGGATATTTAGTTGACGTAGGGAATCTAAAGTACTACCCGAATATTCGATGATGGGACCATAGAATATCGAACGAACAGATATCTTTATATTATTAACATTGTAAGTCAACTTATATATTTTCTTGAAAAAACTTCTATCCATAAGTATTTTGTAAGTTATGATATTTTTCACCAAAATGATGGTGTCAAATGATATTTTGCATTTTAGATATGTCTCCATTATAGTCTCTGTCACTTGTCGTTTTCTATTTGCATAATAACCAATTTTGATAAAGAAAAATATCATGCTGATTCTGTCGCTGTCAAATATTATTTATTTCCTTAACGGCCGCTTATGTAAATAAGGAAAAACGGAAGTCTCTTGGGAGATCGTACTCAGAAACATCCAAGATCGAGAAAATGAACAATTGCATCTTCACCTAGCTCTGACAAATAGTTTCAGATCGATTTTTAGCGTTATATCACATAAATACTCATTTAATATTAAGATCTTTTGCTAGAGAATAGTAGTGGTGGTTCGCTTAAACACAACTGATAAGATTTATGATATCAAGATAGATATGTATTGGAAATTCGCTATCAAATTTAAGACGTTTTAAGTGTCTCAAGGATGATATATCTCCTGATTAATCTCCTCATTAGTGACAAGATTTCAACAATGAGATACTGAATACACGGAAATTTTCGCCCTCGTTTTATTTTCGCCCCTTTCGCCCTCATCATCAGTGGGCGAATTCAAAACTGGGCGAAATCGAAACGGTAAATTCATTGAATAGAATAAATGTGAGACTGGGCGAATTCAAAACAGGGCGAAACTGTTTACAAGTGCAATAGGGCGAAAATAACACGGGCGAAAATAACCCTGTATACAGTATGGATAACCCAGAATAATTAAACATATTTAATTTTGACAGTTTTATAGCCAAGTCATCTTTTACATGAAATGACCCTCGTACCATGGTATGTATATACATGTAGTTTTTGTGTAGTTTTTGCATCTTTTACAAAAGTACTCTACATTTAGACACGTCAGAGAGTCCTTATTGCTGAATGGCTTTAAGTGCCGAACATACTCGTAAACCAATGTTTAAAGTGCTCAAATGGCATTCAGTGATCTCTCAATATAAGTGAAAGATTCTTCTGTGGAACGTTAAACAAAAGTACAACCGACCTACCTATCAAATATTCTTCAAAATACTTCAGGAATAGAATTTGAATCAGCTTGTTGTCATGCTTCTGATCTTAGAGTAAACAAGAACGAGATAGTAAAATCGAGGTAAATGCAAATGTAAGTCTTGCTAGTTTAAACAAGATCTAGATCCTTTCAAGTACATGTAAGCTGAAAGTGTTCAAAATCGATGTCAAATTCAAATACACAACAGCATTAGATTACTAAAACCAATTTATTATAATGTTTACATTTCAACACAACAACCTGCTTTCAGAAATGCTGAACGAAAATTGATGTCAATTACAATGCATTTACCCTGCAAGCGACCGCAGAATCGTCCCTGTAGCCGAACAATTCTACAGAGAATACCTTATACAACAATCATATGGAAATGTCATACATATTTCATGAGAGCCTACAGTGCTATTTATTTGCTGGTCTCAGATTTGTTGCAAACAGAAGATTTAAGACGCACACGAGCTCCTCTTGATCTCTAATGACGTCATTATAGTCTTCGTGTTTGCATATTTTACTTTCTTTTACGTGCGAGGAATAAGTATAACCAAGACATGGCTAATGAGGCATTGTGTGCTTTCCACTCACCACCTTAAAAATCCTTCCGTTTAAAGGTTAATAATGTGATATTTGCAGAACACGTGTTTTGAGCATGTTTCCGTTTAGAAAATGTTTTAAGATTTCAATGCAAGAATACAATGGAGTAGACCAAATTAAAGTAGCCATATTTTCCCTGACTTGACAGAAGTTTCCTCCATTATTTCAGACTTTCGCATTAACCGCTGTTGTGCTTCCCAAATAATGTGAAATGAATCGATGTGTAATTAATTCTGAATAATGTCACACAATTAAGCCTTTGGATTCTCATACAATGGGTGAAATGAGATATGTAATATCCACAAGGAAGTGAAATAAGTTCATATAGTTCATGCTCTAATGAATATCTCGTCGATTAGTATCGACATGTTAATTCTGGCAAAATACAGCATCTGCTGTTATGGATATAGCCATTGGTATTTAGAGAGAAAGGAATTGAAGATTTCTTGGAGAGGGAAATGAAAGGTGGATTTATGAGAGAGAGAGAGAGAGAGAAAGTCATTGCAATATCATTTGCTCAATAACGACCCTTTCACTCTATTGTACCGTTCAATCAGACCTTTTTTTATACAAATGGTCGCATACTTTCATCTAAACTTTAACCAAGTTGAATATTATCCGTGTCCATGAAACCATTACATTTCAGATCTTGGTTTTATTTCTACTTTTTGTTGTTTTTGTATCAGAAATCCCTTTTACGCATCCCTGATGGAGAATAAACCATATGAATTTCTTTACTGATAGTTTCCGTACTTCATAAATCATATGATCTGAATTCCAATTAATCTTGTGCATCTTGAAATCATAGATCTAGATTTTATCATAGCATATATCAATTACGGTGTAAAGTAAAGTAATTAGGAATTGCATTTTTATTGGTACTTGGGGATTCAATAAAATTTCAATAACTTTATTACTAAAACTAATGAAACTACTTGAGTATGTATTTCGCTGTTGATATGTAAACAACAAAAATTTATACCGTTGTCTATTTAAATGGAAATGCTTTACTAAATATTCTTTAACTTAAAGGGTTCTCCATTTTCAAATTAATGTGCATCTAATAACTGGTCAGAAAATATTTCAACAACTGAAATAATGTCAAAATTCTGAATTCAGATTAGTAAGAAGAACACGCAAAAGTCAAAATGATATAATGTTAAAGTTTGTTTTCCATTTTAAGGATTTCCTCATTTCACTATATTGCTTACGGTATTTAGATATTAACAATTTTAGCAATTCATTGACAATAAACATTGTTCGTCTTAAAATAGCTATTGTTTTCAAAGCGTTGGTTGTCGGAAAGGTTTGAAATAATTAATGTTTTTTCACCAGAATATGAATTGTAAATATTTGTCAAATTAGTTTGTTTTATCTATTTTTTTTTTGTCCTTATCTTTACGACAATTTCAACATAAAAGTATATCACTACGGAATAAAGCTGTTCCAAGGCTTCAGAAATGTTGAACTATCAAAAAAGGGTCTTTGCAAAAGAATAAAATATTGTAAACTGGCTCGAAAACGATACTCAGATTTGACGTAGTCCGAAAACCAGGCATACGGCAATCTTGAGCTTTCAGTCTTTCAGTCTTCAGCTCCCATATACTAATGTACGTTATAAGCAAATGTGATTACCATTGGTCGTTAGAAGTATCGTTTGAATCAAGAAATTTGCACACTTTTTAATTGCAAGACTAATTATGCTTTGCAATAATTTGTCAAACTTTCGAAATAATTCCATTACACATGTTTGCAATTAAACAAATGGCAGATGAACGGTGTGAATTAGAGGGGTTGCATCATTAAGCAAGCGACATTGACTGAGGTTTCAACTTTTATATGCCCCCCTTGATGTACACCTAATCCGTCCTTCTCTCACCGTTTACGACTATTACCGAACTTGACATTTTCTCGGATTCGAAATACAGGTGACATGACGGGTGCCACGCGTGGAGCTGGAGTTGTTACCCTTCCGGAACACCTGAACTCATCCGGTTTCCTCTATTCTTATTTATAAGTGTAATTGTTGGTATTGCTGTTTGTATTGTTATTTTTTTTGTTTTGGCCCCGGTATTGTCTTTTGTTGATTTTTTAAAATTTTGAATGCCCCTTTATATCTTCTCCTTTCCCCTTTTTAATATTGGAATCTGAAGGCAAACATTTTATTTTTTCTACATTAATGTTATTGACCCTAGTCGGATAATCAAAGACTTACTGCCACCTTAAATATTGTTTATAACCCACATCATATTCGATCTAAATAGGATTGCTCATGTTTCCATGGATACACGAATTATAAGAATCAGCATCATGTGTATTCAGTTGTTATAATCAACTGATAACAAGTAAGCCCTAGATAGAAAATAATTATGGCGTAAAAAGATCAAGGACGCTTTGAAGATTAGTCAAGTAGTTCTGGGATAATGTGATTTTCTGAATATAAACGGAGGGATAATAAATATACGTCACTCAAACCCCAGACTTCCATCATGATGGTTCGAGTTCGATCAAATATGTATTTAAACCTATAAATAAAACCCCGTCCATCATTTTCCTCTCTGACTCAGGAAGGCCAATGGAAATAGGGAAGTGGTAAACACAATCTGTAATTATGCTCTTCCTTATATAATAATAATAATAATAATGATAATAATAATAATAATAATAATAACAATAATAATGATAACAATAATAATGTTGTATAAATATAAATAAAAATAAATTAAAAAAAATAATAAAAATAATGATAATAAAAATAATAATAATAGTAATAATAATCATCATCATCATCATCAAGAGCGAAGCAAAGTTGCAAAATTTATTCTTAAGATATTGGTTTCAATGAAATGGTACAATTTGTACTAAGCTCTATGTGGCTTGTTAGAAAATAATTAAGCGATAATTGTAAAGGGGGAAAGCAATGGTGATATACACTATAGTTGTTGACCATTCAGCAACGCTTGGTTTTGATTTTAAGTTTACCGGTTGGCAAAGCAACCAGTTTCAGTAAAATCAACGCTTTGCAATAAAAGAAAATGGAAAACAGTATAGATTCAAAATATAAATATGAGTAACATTGCATAATTTTTACAATAAAAACAACTGTTATGTATACTGCTATTACGCAAATTTATGCTACGGATGTTTTTGTCTATCTGGTAAGACATAATCTGACGTTAGTTGCACGTGCACCGTAATTAAGACTTCCTATGATTGACTACGAGGTGTTTTTTATAACTAAGCTCAAAGAAAAAATCAATTCCTTTTTAAAGGAACGTTAACAACAAGTACATGTTTATCAAATTTCAACTATATTTATTTATTCAACGTCAAAGAAGTAAAATTTAAAGTTAAGACAATGGTAAATTTTACAGCACAGTCGTTTCTTTAGAGCGTTCTTTGACTTAAAATCAAGTTATATCGAAAACCACAATGCTAATTGGATTTTGCTGAAGATTTCCAATTTGTTTTATCGCCTAAAATATTCAAAGGAAACTTTTCACCTAAAATTATACTTTTCTGATTCCAGTTTTGTCTTTTATTTCCAGGTTCTCGGTTCCACCAGCGAATTTCATTTCAAACATCCTGCAGTGCCAGCAGTCAGGCAAAAACGAAGTATTACTCACACAAGAATATTAAAAACACATCCATTGGTGGGTATCATATAACTATTCGATAGTATCCTTTAGAATTCTTATTCAAATAAAACGTTCTTGAGCCTTTTTACCTGAGATCTAGATTAAAACCATCCATGTACCATGTGATACCTCATTACATTTGTGTGGGACTATTGTCTTCAATGGTGTTAGAACTATGATAATATTTCGGCTGAAATGACGTTAGCGCTTGATACCGTCTTCTAGCGTAATTGCATCACTAATATTTGAACGTTAATCAAAAACGTTATCAGGTATTACGTATTACATGAATTACTTCCATGATTTCCTTAAAACTGTAACAAAATTTAATTAATTATGGACTTTCGTCTTTACACTACCCCGCTTAGGATAAGTTCATAAAAATACATCATTCTAACTATTGTATTACACATTAGAGATCTGATCAGCGATACCGTATTATTTATTGGCATTACGACAACTTCTAGGATAGTGTTTCCTATCTACAGTACACATTCTAAGTTTAAAATGAAATGAAATGGATCAAAGACCCTTTTTCACCATGTTAACCCGTACGTAGGCTGAGATCAGATGCATATGCCCCGGCATGTTTTTTTTTTTCGCTTAGAAGTGTCGCAGCCGGCATACTGGTCTGTTCTGTCTTGTTATAATACAAAAGCCGAAGGTTATAAGTATACAAATTATAACTCCTTTAAAACTACTTCATTCGAGGCAAGAGAGAAAATTTTTAGTTTTTTTCGGTTCTAGACTATCTACACCTCTAAAAATAATAAAATGACAGGAACTCGTATGATCTTTAAAAGTTCTTGTATTTTGTTATGTAATATATTTTCAGGTCAAAAGAGCCGTTCAGCAGACCGGCTTCATCAGAAGGAAGAGAGGATTTAAGCCATTAAAAACCATTCCGTTATCAGAAATTAAACTTAAAGACACTGATATATCCTCATTACTTAACGTAAACGTGGATCCGAAAGACCCAACAGACCCTCTCTTTAAGAAGGAATGGTATCTTGTAAGTATGTCTTTATTGTACCGGACCTGATAAAACTTATAAACATGCATATAAACATGCATTACATACACATAAATTGATTTTAAACTGATCAACGTTCATAAAGAATAATATTTCTATATAAAACAAGATTGTCCGATTAAAATTATGTAGTGTTGCCTCCTTTTGCCATGATGTTCTCTCTCTCTCTCTCTCTCTCTCTCTCTCTCTCTCTCTCTCTCTCTCTCTCTCTCAAATTTCGAAACCTAGATATCTTCCAACTTTTTAAATTATAAAATTGATATCAATTACTGGTAATATTTTGTGGGTTAAAATTTATCTTGCTTGATAGAATTGGTGTTGAAAGATCAGTATCGATAATGACCATCGAAAATAAATGCTGTAGCTCAGAGAATATCGAACTAAAGAGCGACTTACAATATGTTTTACTTACATTTTCTTCATGAAACATACCATTTATCGACACGTCTTTGGACAATATATATAATATCAAAGGGAATTCTTAATAATTTGTTTATTTAATTGATAATTTTTTTTCTGTGCTTGTATTAGGTTTAACATTATAGTGCCTGAACTAGATGTATCTCTTGAGTATACATCATTCGTGTTTTCTGATAATTAATATCAATGGTACTGTAACGTAAAATGTAAAAAACAAACTTTTGATGAAACAATCTGTTCCATTCGATTAGATATCTTTAAATTCTGTAAAATTGATTAAGTATAGCCCGTCTCAAGATTAAATGATAAGCTATATTTAAAAGAAATATTTTTAGAAAATCGAACACCGCTCATTCTAACGAAAACTTATCTCATTCCTGATAACGACATAATAAATCGGTCTCAGCTCCACAGAGGACTGAGAGTTCGCATGCAGACTGCTACATGATCCGATATTTGGACGAGACAGCAACAAATAGTCTAAAGATTTGTTTAACAATTCAGAAATCCCTATCTTTATAAAAGGATAAAATTCTCAACAAAGGAAACGCCGCCAAATCATGCTCAGAATGATACTACGTGTGATGATAATAAGCACTAAAGTGAACAAACCAGCAAACAATGGGGAGAATAGAAATGACAACGACAAAGGTATAGACATCCACACCTTGTCAGCTGTCTATTATATCAATAATTATACTTTGAATGTCATATGAAACCGCATATAGCAGCAAAATGATACTTTGTTACTGGGGATGGAACAGAGACAGAGAGCGAGAGTGTCGGGTTATTACAGCTTTCGATCCTTCACCGGTAAATGAACTGTTCGTCAAAACTATCCATAGTAATCACGGTTTCCTGTGCGTCACAGTGAATTAGATAACACCAGTAGATTGGATTAATTTGAGTCAGCTGACTTTGTCTCCAGCTGATTTGTGACGTTCAGCACTAGGCACTTCTGAATATCTTTAATTTTACTATTTATGATGTTGATGTGTTTATTCTCACTTGGTTCCTTTTTATTGTTCCTCTGTACTATAACGAGCAGTATAAATATCATCCTGTTTTTTATATTAATCTTTATCATCATCATCATCATCATCATCATTATTTTTATCATGATCATTTATCATTTAACATGAAATAAAATGATGCTCGAAGAAAATGTAGGAGTAAAACATATTGTATGTTGTTGATGAATTGAATATTCAAAATCTCTGAAATACAGAAAATTCAATTTTCAGTCATATTCTTCTTCTTATTATTATTATTTTATTATCATAATTTTAATAATTATTATTTTTATTATTATTATTTTTATTACTATTATTATAATTTTTACTATTATTTTTAATATCATTATTATTTTTATTATTATTATTATTATTATTATTATTATAGGAACAAAGTCAAATCATTAACCCATCTCAATTATGCAGCTCTTGATAGACAAGTTAATGGCTTCCTTCATAGCATTTACCTATTCTCATGTTAGTAATTTTATGCATTGAAGTTAAGTATGAGTTAAAGTTTTAGAATTGTTTCGTTCAACATGACAACGGTCAGCAATGACCTCTGTTTCAATAAAATCCAAGCTTTGCACTAGGTACACATTCAAAATGTATCCACAGAATAGTAATCTATTGGCCTGTCTCATTCCATTTAGGTCATACTGTCTCGACGATTCTAATTTTGGGGGATTAAATTCTAGTCACGATTTTTCTTCGTTTAATAGTTCTTAAGGAATCCGATGTACTTTCCGAACTTGCTGTTATTTTTTACTTCCAATGCAAATCAATGGTCCCGCCAATGGGATTCAGGGACACACTGAAAGTATTGCTCTTTCGTGTGTTTCTTAGACCTTTAAAAAGAAGTTAATGGCCAGGAAATCCTTTGAAATTCGTTGTGAAATACTATAAATGTTTGGATCGATCCGAATTCTTTCGGTGTTATTGACTCTGGAAGATAATTTTACCTTTTTATACATTTTACGAGGCAAAATAATCTGTTGTAACTCAATAAATTTTCAGGCTTACTACGTCATTTTCGAATTAGCGAATTCTTAAATACCCTTTTAGCTTAATAACTGTCAAAGTATTCGTTTTCTTTAGATTTATTTATGTCTCCAGGTGACACAAATGGAACTATAAAAAGGCGACATAATTTTTTGTCACTTTAATTTCCACGCTTTTACCGCATCTGAAATACAAAAAGTCGTTGAAAGAATGTAATCTGATTTAAGGAGGGTTTCAAATGGTAACCAGATCTATCATTCCTGTTATTTAATTCTGCATTTAACTCTGCCGGTATAACATGATGATAAAATATAATGCCTTACCGCATTTGCTTATTCTTTGAGCCATCATGTTTGATTTGACTCTTAATTATTCTACGTGTCATTTTTTTTTCATTAAATACAATCTCACAACTACAAGGATTTAATGATATGGTATAGTATGGTATTGTTGTTTAACGTCCCACTCAAGAATCTTTCACTCAAATGGAGACGTCATCGTGTGCCGGTGAAGGGCTACAAATTTTGCCTATGCGAGGGTTCTTTAACGTGCCAACACCCACTGTGACACGGGGCCTCGGTTTTTTACTGTCTCATCCAAATGACAGGGACAAGGATTTAATAGCTGTAATGTTAAGTTACGATATAAGGATCCCTTTTTATGATACTGGATGACATTCTTGAGCATGACCATTTACAGTGACTCCATTAAGCTAGTTAGGTGAAGAGCATATGATATTTTCATCCGAAATCGACATTTTACCGACCTCGATGGGTTTCCGTGGAACATCTGCGACGGGTGTGGCATGTCAACAGGGAACACCCTGTCCTTCCGGACACCTGGTCCCATCTCATTAGGGATTTGCTATTTGTTTTCCACGTTTAGACCTTCATTATTCTATGCTTGTCTTATATTTGGACTTAGGGGGTTTTTTTTGGGGGGGGGGGTATTTTTTTAATGTCCTTCGGTACTCATTTTTCTTACTTATTTCATATTTCATGGAGCCGGTTGTTGAATTGTCTTTACAAATTGTGACCTTTCAATATTGAAATGAACAGTTGACTCACTGCAGGCGTAATAGGTCATTAGGAAAAGCCTCAAAGGGACAAAGATATGTCTTCCTCAGTCTAGAGATTTAGGTATATAGGTGTAAGTGTGTCCAGTAGTGATCAAACTTGTCTGTTTTGTCCTTTATGATCGGTGACTTGTACCATGTAAGGTATATATACGTAGTGATACCGGTATTAAAGGTGCTCTTAAAGAGAGGTTTTTTCATTTTACCATTTCATTCCTCTCTCTCTCCCTCTCTCTCTCTCTCTCTCTCTCTCTCTCTCTCTCTCTCTCAGCATTATTCTTCAGTCCGCCATTAAAAAGTCATTAGAGAAAACATCAATGACGCCTGAAAAGCCGAATCAGTAATTGTTTGTGGCTTTTCCCTTTGTCCATATACACTAGATCTCACCACGAGAAGACGTATTCTGTAACCAATTGTATGAGGACTGATGAATTTCCGTATAAGTCGATACTTAAAATGTAATGGAAGGGCTGCTCACTCTGCTGTTGGGTCGTTTTTCTTACGTAAATCAAAGGAAACTTTACCCTTGAGACACTGGAAATGTCTAGTGTTATAATGGCAATGTGAAACACTAGAAGTTTTGTCGGAGAAACTCTGTACACGAGGCGCGGAAATGATGAGATAAAGGGATATGGATTTACATGGACATAAATCTATCTAAGGCTTTGTTATCGTTATTTAGATAACACTGATATGCGAGAGTTATGGAGTTGTAACTTGCCCCCACTTAATGGTTCATTCCATATTGTATTTTCTAAATAAAACTAAAGGAGAAAATTGGCAAAGAATTGTCAAAGCCCAATTTTGAAACGAAAAATTGGGAGTAGATACAAAATATTGTGGATTAATGTGTCCGCTGTTTATATTTTCTGTTTGACTTTGTTTTTATACCAAGATATTTTGTCTTTTCTATTTATCTAATTATATAGCTAAAATGAATACCATATTCAACCATACCATACCAATATGTATATTCAACAATACCATATTCAAACAATACCATATTATTTCAACATGTGAACTGAAAATCAATTTTTCGAAAATTATTTATATAAGAGTTTGTCAGAAATTAAAGCAGATTTTCATTTTTATAATAGCCGACAGAACCCCAACAATTCTGCACAACCCCCAATTTTTTCCTTTGAAAGCTTCACTCATTTCTGAAACATCAACATTTCCCTATTTTCACTTATTTTCATTTTAATTTCACTGTACCTTTTTCCAAGATATAAAATATATAAATATGTTTACTCAGATTTGCTTCTTTACTTATGAAGCAGTCATCTAACTTTTGATCGACTATGTTTGAACAACGTCTATATTTATCGTATCGACTTACGGTACACGAAGAAAAATCTGTGAGAGTGTTCGCTTCATAAATCAAATATCTTCAGCTCTGTTTGCCAATGTAGGGTATTTAAGCGTAGATAATTCTGGGCTTTCACTTTATCACATTGGTTCAATAAATTGTGATGAACGCGATGATGCATCACGATGACGGAGGCCGATAATCGATAATCGATCAAATTAGTTTCGTCAAAACACAGCGGATTTGTTTACACGACAGTTGCTAAATGTAGTCTAATCAATTCTCCAAGATATTTATCGTCCATATTCTTCGGTGATCAAAGATCAAATAATGGCGACACCAAATTATATATTGCCATGACATTAGAATTGTTATTATATCATTGATGACATAACGACCAATGAAGCGCTTTATACTAGACGTTGAGTATTGTCTTGGCTCTGCGAATATTCTATAAATATCAAACATTAGACTTTTGCTGAGACTGAAAATAAATATTCAATCAATTTTTTCATTCATATTTATTCATCAGCGCCATTTACTACCATTACAGGCGATGATAAATTATTGTACAAGTAGCGATGTACATATAGAGTAGGAATCTTTGTAATAGATATGTCAAGTGGATATTTCAAACGATCAATATCGTCAAACATTGTAAATGTATAAATGCCAAAACCAAGTTGAGCTGTATTCTAAGATTTGATTTTGTATTATTACTGAAATTATAATATCTTGCATGTATAACGACGGAAACTGAATCATCATACGTTTATGAGACAAATAAGGGCTGGGCACCATAAAGCATAAGAATTTACTCGAATCTGAAAATTTTCTCAACTTCACATTTTCGGGCAATCAGGATTCAGTATTTCCTCGAGTTTCGAAAATTTTCAGACTTAAGAAAATTCTTAAATTGTATGATGCCCAGCCGAGATACCTACATGTATAGAGCAAACACGACCTTCTTATAAATTAGAGCGGTATCAGCTGCCACGGTGGTGTAATTGTCCCCTAATGAAAGGTTCCACTTTCTTTACATCCATATCTAATGTCAAAGGAAACAAGTCATATCTTGAATATTTCTTAAGTCACATCAAATTAGCTAAGGCTTCGTAAGGCAAGTATACAAAGAACTATTCTTTTCCAGTGAGGTTCCTTAAACCGTTTTACGCTAATCTGGGGTAAATAATTTTACTGTCTAAATCGAGGGGAAACACCACCATGTAACAAAGTGGTGTCGAACCATTAATCCTTTGATATCCAGAGTACACCACCACTACTCTCTAAAGACGTTTAGCTCTGCCTATTGTCTATGATGATATGTTATTGAAATGATCAAAGGTATTTTACCCTCGTGATTACGACCAACGACGAACTCCCAATGTACTTACAAATGTTGGTCAGATATTTGAATTTTATTCTTTGGTAAAGATTTAAGAGGATTTTTATTATAAATAACAGATTTAAATGTAATGGCATCTAACAAGGTGGTGTCTAAGGAGGGATGTTGAGTTAGTGAGGTTCCATTGTCCTTTGAACTAACTCTGTACTATGTTTCTTTAGATAATACTTTACAACACGTATTTGAGTGGAAACCTAGTAAGTGCGATGTTCATGATCGTGGTGTGCTTAGCAGAAGCAGTATTTTTTCATGTTGAAATCCGATTTGTGTTTAGCTTTTGGAAAATCAATGATACAGGATATTCTAATCCATTATTTTTAGACCTTAGCCTTGTATTTGTTTTGTACTTCTCACGGATATGTAACACTTCTAATGTTAGTGTTAAAATAACTTCTATCTTATCTGACACGAATCGAACCTTTAATACTGGCTGTTCATCCTGCAGATGGTTTATGATATGCTGTCAATGTTAACTAGAAAATGGCCAATGTTCTTCAGACTCTGAGGTCACGCACGCCATTTTCTAAACATCTGATATTGGAATAAAACAAATTCAGGAAATAGTTGTCAAAAAACCTCCGAGGAAATGTGAAATAAAGAGATGATTCGATTTTGTCTTTTAATAAGAAAATTAAATCTTGAAATCGATTTTAGAGCAAGTAAACATTGAAAGGGAATGAAGTCAGGTCCAAAGAAATGAAGGAAAATGAAAAACTGAAATGATTTAGGAACATGCAAAAAATGTTGTCTGAAATGTTGTGTGTGAATGAAAAATAGAGACTAAAATGTTTCGAGTTTTTTTTTTAATTCAAAACTGGGATAAGATCGGATGGTCAAAATCTCCTTATGTAAAATAATCGATAGTGTTGAGAAAATATTGCGGGGGCATTAATCGTGTCAAATGTGAAGGTATTCCGGCTTTTCAGGTGTCGGAGTTATCAGGATATGCCAATCTAGAGTCCGGGCGTGTCTCATTTTCCCTTTATTTGATGACTCGTGTTTCACCGTGCCAACTTTGATGTCCCTTTTTTCATCATGTTACATTTGATGTTCCATTTTTCTTTATGCCACACCCAGTGTCCCATTGTACACCATATGTCACATTAAATATGCCATTCTTCATCATTGTACATTGTGTGTTCCATTCTTTTCTCAGGCTAGTTTACGGTATGTCGTTTCTGTATGTATTACTTTACGCCGCCCTCAACAACGTTTCAGTCATATCGTTGCATCCGGCTTTAAGAAGCGGAGAAGTAGCCTTGGCTACAAATCTATCTTGACCTATCACGTGTCGTCCCATTGTTGTTTGTCGCCCGCAGTCTTTTTGTTCCAGACAACAGAGTCGATACTGAGGAACTGAGCGAGTGTTTCCGGTTATTGATCACAACTCCACAACTTTGGTTTGCTTTTATTTCCCCGCGGTCGATGTTCCGGTATATCTCTATAAATCTTATCCCTTTATTTGTTTTCCGTTTACCACCAAACATGCAAATGACTATCTCTTTGATGATATTCTCTCAACTAAATTACCTTAATTCTTTAATTCCTAGTAGACCATATATCAAATCATCTGTCCAAACCTCCTTCTGTAAACATGTAAGAAAATTGGCAATCTTGGTGTGATAAATTGCTGAGTAAAAGGCGGGAATGTATTGTCAAGGAAACAGTAACGTCACATGCGTATGGCGGGTAATTCTAGGCCACAATATCATATAGAAATGTAGGCTTCTTCACAGTGCTATAATATTCCTAGGATTGTTCGTTTGATTCTTCTGTCTTGGCTGCCGATAATGAAATTAATAACGTGGTACATCCAAGTGCAAAAATGTAATTATGACTAAGTATTGTAATATTATCTTGAGAGTAACTTCTTTTCACAAGGAGACTTTGAAACATACAAGAAGAGTCATATACAGAAAGTCAGAACAATCTGGTGATAGTTTTGTTCCCTTGGTAACGTCACTCCCGAATAACCGCCATCATGTTTTGCGTACCAGCATCTACCTATATGTTTTCAAAACGGAATGGTCGCTTCTATTGATTATATATTTTTACAACCGCAATTATAAGTTCAAAAGGATTACTAAATTTAGCGAAATTGGCTTTGTTGAAAAATCAACAATCATTTGAGAACTCGTATTGGCAAGTAACATTTTACAGTATGGTTCATTTAAGCAAATCAGTGTATATTGTCAGCAGAAAATTAACCTTTTAAACGTAAAGTACAAATCTACGCGTTAGGTCTTTGTGATACCAATATTAGTGAAATTGACTATTTTTAATAAACAGATTGACTTCATCTTAGATTTGCGAAAATGCGTTTTCTCCAACAATCGCTAGTGATCAAAGACTTGATTATTTACTGTTTAGAATTTGATAAGAATCGTTTACTTTAAAGATACTTTTTGTATTTAAAAATGATTTTAAATTTTTAGAAAAATGTCTTTTTAAAAAAGTGAAAATCGCTCTCCGCCAAAAGGATCGGGAGGCAATATGAAAATGTTATGAATATTGGACAATCACGGACCTCTGAAAACCCTGAGAGGGGATCAGGTGCCATGGAGGAGTTATCTTCCACTGCTGACCGATCAGAGCCGCTCGAATTCACTTATTTTACCCTTTCAGACTTAGAAATAACTGTCTTTTGAAAGAAATAAATTCTGTGTGTCATTTCCGACCAAGAACTAATTGTCTTTGAGTGGATTTGTATACCTTCTCCGAGACGTCCTCTTTTATACACCGTTCTTCACATAATGAATTTGACTACGTGTTACCTGATCAAGATATAAGGCTCACACTTGGCATACCCGATCGACATGGAATGCTTTCTCCTCCTAGGCACCTGAACTCACCTCTGATATATGTAACTTATTATTTTATATTCCTTGTAGGAGTAATGGCATTTATCGCTATTTGTTGTCTTAACTTTTTCATTTGTTCGCCTATCTTGCATATTATCATTCAGATTGTATTTGGAACAAGTCATGGCAAGGCATATCACAAAGCATGTAATACTGATATATAACTACTCATGTAGATGAACTTTAGAATCCAACGAGGAATAGTAAAAAGTGTAATATAGGTTTTACTGGTACTGAAATATTCGCGTTAAATTCTATCATATTAGATATATAAAAATTATGAAATGAATATCCGAATGTATGAAAGTTAGTTCGATTATTAAAGTCCATTAGGCAATTTTGCCTTTAGTCATTATGCTTTTGATGTACCATATAATTTAGACTCATGAATGTATCGCTTTGTCTCATGACTGTGCTGTTGCTAATGACAACATCCTCATGAATTTGCATAAATGGCATATCTGCAATCATACTCCAGTGCTTGCTCATTATTGTCTTTTAAATATATGACAAGTGAAGTGAGTCCTGGCGTCAAGGAAGAAGGGGCATCTCCTGACTGCTGTAACAAATTCCCGAAATTCTAACGATCCAAATATTTATATTTCAGAAAAATGTCGGACAGTCCGGAGGAATTAAAGGTCTTGACTTGAACGTAGAGGCAGCCTGGGCGATGGGATACACGGGGAAGAATATCACAACGGCCATCATGGACGATGGTAAGAGCTTAACATTGTCACCCTATGTGTAAAAGGAGAGGGGAAATGATAGCCAGGCCAATTAGAATTGGGTATCTTTCTAAATGTGCGGTTGGTCTACCAACTGAATCAACTCACCTATTCTAACATGTTAAGTACCCGATTCCCTCTTCCTCCCTGTTTAGAGATTTCTCATAATGAAAGCTCACACGAGATTTACTAAAAATGCATAGGTTATATTTAGGTGCCAATGTATATTTCAAAAGCTGAGTTGAATGTTTGTTGGTATATCGAAATATAAGCAATTTTTGAACATATTTTGAGAAAACTGTTATGCTCACTTAAAGATTAATTAATTACGAGTATTGGAGATGTATAGATCGCCTTCTCAAGGGCCCAGAAGTTACACAATAGCCCGGAATGAATTCTGAAGAAAAGTGATAACATTTCCATAATGTATCTAACACTTAAGGTTAAAAGGGAACGACGTTCTAAAATCTTCCTATTTGTTCTTCAAAAACTTTTAAGAAATGTTGTTTCTTTTTTATTTTCTTCTGAATATTGGAGATCAGGAAACCTAATCGACCGATATTAACGTAGATATCAAAAATGATTTGACAAAAAAAAATCTCTAATAAGATGACTAAGCTTAAAGGCAAAAATATCTGAAGGCTAATTCCAAGTAATTGATTATTTCAATAAATCACCGTACAATGCCTCTAAGATTACTCTGTTTATATCATCAAAATACTATTACGAGTAGGAATAATGTTCTTACCTGGTCAGGCTGTATTATGAATGACTTTAGGTAATCACAAATTTATAAAGATAATACCTGAATAATTAGCCCATTAGGCGATCTGTAATGAAGATAATACCTGAATATTCAACTCATTAGTAAAGTGGTTTATCAAGATTAAATAGAAAGTAAATGTTATTGTTTATTGATCTTAAGTAGAAAGTAAATGTTATTGTTTATTGATCTTGGTGTTATTGAAATTGCTTCATATTTCAAGGCGAAAACTTATAGAAAATGCAATTTATTCGTGGGTGTCAATGTTTTACAACTAAACTGAACTATTTCCGTTTTGATAATATTGATAATATTGAAATTGCCATTGATCTTTATTGTTTTTATGTAAAATAAATTTGCCATAGTTATGATATTTGAAACAACGGAGAGCCGAAACATTAAAACCGCAATGGAATTTGTTTATGAATATATCTATTGATGCTACTAGCGGGAACGTTTAAAGTTCTCTCTTAAAGTCTTATACTAGAAAAGAAGCAGTCTACATCTTACACCCCCCTTTTAGTAAAAACACCGACCTGTGAGAATAATTATCATCCCACACATTTCCGCTTCTGAGTAGATGGTGAAAGACTTTCTGCATCAGTATGTCACCTAAAAAGCATTCATATATTCATTTCTTCATTGTATATTGCTAAACTAAATCACTATAATACTCATATTTTTGCATATTACCATTTTTTATCAATGAAGGGTTGGTTTATATTTGGGAACACGATAGCGATATGACAGATATGAAAAGGCGTCTGAGAAGAATCAGATTTAATTGCTTAACAAAAATAAAGATAAGCCTTGAATTTTATACCATTTGCTATTCAATAAAAGCAATAAAGCTCGACATTTCTAGACTAATTCTCTTTTACTGAAAGAGTCTTGGAAAATTTTAGTGCAAAACGCCTTGCTCCTAGAATTTGAAACCAAAACCGAAAGTATGGTAACATATGTTGAAAGAAAAAGACAAAATTGGTATATAGATAAATTAAAAACTGAATATGTAATATAACAAAAAATGGGAATATAAACGTTTTCAATACGTGGAGATAACAAGAATCACGGATGGGATGGGACCTCTTGTCAGGTTACAAACAATTGAGACAACGGTGATATTGTCCGTTTGTAGAACACTTTAGCCATCTAAGCTTTTTACCCAATGTTTTTAACTGATATAATGTCCATTCAGTTATTTTATTTTCATTACATCTTTTTAGGTATTGATTACCTGCACGAGGATTTACGTCATAATTACGTAAGTTTATACTTCCTTTTTCTGTGTGTGTGTGACTTGATTTAATACCGAAACCTTGTAACCTATCAAACTGTAAATTAATGTAATTATGTAGTAGGTTGTGCATTTGTGCACTTATAGATTATGGTCCGTTTGAATTCACTATATGTGGGCGGCATGCCTATTGTTAATGCAGTATTCTAATTGACTTTCATCAGTATAATTGTTATAAATTTCCCCAGGAAACAATGAACGTCAGAGAAAGTATTGACACTTCGATAAACAGATAACTATACGTTTAACTCGCAATTTCGTTCATTCAACATCAAAGCATATTGATTACGCAGTGGTTCTTTGCTATTAGCCTAGTTAGAGAGTTAATAGAACTAGTCTCATCACTGAGGTGGTCTCCTAGGTGAGGTAGAAAGGCTTTGAGTAGAAATTATTGAAATAATGTCGCTCAACATTGAAGAGAAATTCCTTTAGGTGACGCAACTGTATATTATTAAAAACAATGTGGATTACTCTCTCTCTCTCTCTCTCTCTCTCTCTCTCTCTCTCTCTCTCTCCAAATGACTTAAAATAATAAATTGTACTTATAGAATTATTTGATCTCAATTCTGTCTAGTTTTGCCAGTAATATTTTCGTATTTAGTTGTTTACTGGATTGAAGCAAAATATTCAAAGATACCTTAATTTTACCAACACTAACACTCTTTGTGCAGAATGCAAAGGCCAGTTATGACTTCAGCAGCAATGATCCTTACCCCTACCCCAGGTACACAGATACATGGTTTAACAGGTAAGACTGTTTTATGTATATGGTAACAACAGATACCTTTGTATCCTAAGAATCAATCTTGCTTGCTCTTTTTTAATGTATTATACTAGTCTATTAAGGTCTGAAGTGTTAACAGGGTTAAAATAAAATATGTTGTTTTAATGTCCTATTATATTAAGCAATGGTTTCAACATTGCTTTATTTCTATCTTTATATTTCCAATTCCTAAGAGATTTCAGAATATTTGAGATCCTTTCTTTTTTTCTTTTTTTTTTTTTTTTTTGCTAATGACTGAATCTTAGGGAAGGATGTATTCAGGCAGTAAAAACAAAATTAGGATTTACGTATCATATTCAGTCACATCTAAAAACATAGTATTACCACAACTGAAATTCGAACACTTTACCTTTTTGTCTCATGTCGAGCGCTTTATAACGGAGCCTTGAAATTCAGTAAACATTCTATGAATACACTCAAAGATGAGTTTTAAAAGTGCTGGTAGAACTTAAGATAGTATCATCATGCGTTTATTGTACTTTAATGACACATCATTCATTCCTTATACCTATTGTCAAGCTCCGTGTATATTGGATTATACAAAAACCTCTCCTGTATATATCTCCTTGATGGATGTTTCTTTGTTCTGAAAAAAATCTAAAACGTCCAAATAAATGCAGTAAATGGAGAAAGTCATTTTATAAATAGGTTTCGTCCATATTACTGATGTCACGCGATGTACAAACATGTTGTCATAGCTATGAAGAATTGTTCTCGGTATAAAGTCTGACAAAACATTTGGCTGGTAGGTAATGTAAATTGTAACCAAAAGAAGCGAAAACAAGATACAATGGCAGAATAGGATGATTGATAAAGTAATTTTATGGCATCAGAGACCGTAGTTATTTCTCTCGTGACTTGTTTTGCGTGCGTTATTAAAAAGATGTCAAAAGCCCAGTTATTTTGTCATCGGCTATAATGGATGTTCAAAATAACAAAAGGAAAATATGGATTACTGGAAAAGTGGAAAGCAATTTTGCATGCAAAAGAAATGAGTTTTTAGATAACTTATTTCCCAATTAGCAATCCTATCTAAGGCTAGGTGACCGAACTTACAGGAACCCTTTCTCTCCAGTGATTGTTGCGTTGGAAGTCAATCCAAAGGCGGGACAAAATTTATATATATATTTAGTCTATCTAAGTATAGGTTTCTTCAGCAATAAGTATGGATAGATACATTTGAAACTCATTTGATACATTTGAGTTTACAACTGACCATTTAGAATTATATTATGCCTTTTTTTACCATTTGCATTTGGATTTCATGATGGAGCATTTTTAACGAATGTCAACGTCCCACGTCCCTATCCCACAATCTCTATACCTACGAGTTGCTCTGCATATTAAGTACTGTATACAGAAAATGTATGCCCTCGCTTCATTTTCGCCCCTTTCGCCCTCATCGTCAGTGGGCCATTTCAGAACAGAGCGAATTTAAAATGGCAAATTCATTAAATAAAATAATAACGAGACTGGGTGAATTTAAAACAGGGCGAAGCTATTTACAAGTGCATTATTGCGAAAATAGCACAGGACGAAAATACTCCTGTATACAGTATTTCAACATTCGATGGAATGTTTTCGGACAATTTTGCGAGTCTGATTTAGATTTAAACATAGAGAAGATGTATTTCATTTCCTGAAAGATATTTGATTTCTGTCTGAACCAACCTACACGTTTCCTTATGTTATAAAAGATATCAATATTAATACCACGTTCTAAAATTTCAATGATTCAACATTTGCTTTGTTTTCTCTAGTCATGGTACAAGATGCGCGGGGGAAGTATCGGCGGCACGTGACAATGATGTATGTGGAGTGGGTGTTGCTTATGACTCACGTGTTGCGGGTGAGTGTACAGGTTTTAGCAAATTGTAATTAATTGCAAAATTTTTAACTTTGTATGATAAATAATATGTTCTAGATTCACTACAAGTACTTGAGAAATGACTTCATCATACACGCGCAAGTTTTCCAAATTATTTTTTTTTTCAAATGCGGAAATGTGGCTTTCTAAAGGAGGGACAGAAATTCAATAAATACTTTTTATATTTAGTTACTAAAAGCGGAGAAAATATACAAACAATGACATCCAAACCTGAAACTTTATTTATCAGAGCAAATTTCTTGAGTTCATTTTGCATGTATTCTCATTTTAAAATGTTTCAGAACAATTAGGAAATTCTAATCTTTATTGAATTTAAATTTAATAATCGAAGTTAATGTGAATAAAGTTTTCTAATACAATTATGTTTCATGTTGGTTCTCTGTCCAGGCTTAAGAATGTTAGATCAGCCCTTCATGACGGACTTGATCGAGGCAAATGCCATGGGACATATGCCAAATGATATTGATATATACAGTGCCAGCTGGGGACCAACAGATGACGGGAAAACAGTGGACGGACCCAGAAATATGACAATGAGGGCCATTGTTAACGGTGTGAATGAGGTATGTATCTAAGAGTGTCAGATCAGACAAACACATCGATGACTGGATACATAGATAGATTAAGGGTTTATTGTAATGAATTATAGAATTTTTGGCTTCTTAATGATTGTAAAATAAGAATGTTTTTATGGTGGCATTGGTTTTTGATTAGATAACAAATGAAAATAATTTTTCCTAATAAACTAAACATATCAATAGAAATAATATGAAGTCTCTCATTATGTGAGCCATACCGAACTCTAAGTTGATTATGTGAGAAAGTTTGCCACTTAACTTGAGGAAAACAGGCGGTCTGTTCACAGGTGCATTTATAACTAGGTTCTCTCCCCCAATCAATAAACGCACTTAAAGAATATCGAATTGGGCGACAAAAAGACAAAGCAAATATAAAGTTAGTTTAAATTGTCAAATACATGTATTATTCTATTCACATTAGTTATTTCCATTATTACGCTCTCTTACATAAGGTCAAAGTAGACGATTTATTTATTGCTGATTTTCATTAGCATATGCTGTAACGTGTCATGTTTGTTCATTTACAGGGAAGAAAGGGTTTAGGAAATATATATGTATGGGCTTCTGGTGATGGGGGCGCTGATGACGACTGTAATTGTGATGGCTATGCTGCTAGCATGTGGACTATTTCCATCAACTCCGTCACTAACGATGGACAAACGGCCGGATATGATGAATCCTGCTCCTCAACCATAGCATCAACATTTAGCAACGGAAAGAGCACATTGAGAGATGCAGGCGTTGTAAGTATAGCTTTGCTGTGTCCTAATTGTTGCATTTTGACAAGACATGATTAAATGCCATTTCACATGAAGTCACGTCGAAATAAAATGTATTGGGTTTTGGATTAATAAGGTTTATGCGTCAAGGTTACAATCCAAGTACGTTTTCCTTATTCAAAATTATCACGTATATCTGAAATTCAAATGGATGGAATTATGAAATTCTAATATATGTCAGAAGTCAGTGTAAAAACACAACCGTGATCAAAAATTCAAACAGAGTCATTTGCACGGAAAAATGGCCTGTATTATTCAAATAGATCTACCCTGCCTCATTATAGTTTCGTATCTATTATATAATTTCTATTTCAAAATCAGTCTTCGATGCGATTGGCTTCTTTGTAAATGGATGAACGGAATGTTTATTTAAGTGCAAACGAAACCACCCCTTCAAGTAGATCAACATTTCATTTAAGTAATTATACAAAAAAAATTAATATACTCTTTCAGTGTTTTTTTTAACAATGATGATAATTTACTATTACTATTCCCAGAATTTTCATTACATCCTCTTGTCAGTACCAAGGGAGAATTCTAAGTAAGCTTAAATATCTATGCCTGTTCATTGTTGTACCACAAAGTCATATTTATGCTATAAAACATGGCTTAAAACTTTATTGTCGTCTGTCTATCCGACATTGAAGAAACAAAAGAATAATGAGAACATTTTGTCAAACTAGTCGGAAATGCTTATGCTCAAAACTGGAATAGTTTGTCTCACGAATTCTATCTATCCATAATACTATGTTTAGTATATCGTTATATCTACCCCAAATGTTCCACGTACAGAAAATTTGAAAATTAACACATTGGCGAAAAAAATCCTTTCCATATGCTCAAATATCAGAAATATCACATACTCTGCTGTTGCAATGTGTTCGGGAAAGTTTACGAAACCCGTACAACCGTATAATTTCTATTTCATCCTCCTCTCTTTTCTTGTGATATTTATTTTATAATTGATTTTGCTAGCATGCCGTCTGGGACATTTGATGTAATATAATTTTCACTGTTTTATCTATGAAACTATTAAAGTACAATGATAAAGTAGGAGTTATATATTAGCATTTACATGAAGAACAAACTTGATACATTAGCCTTCATTTCTACTTTAACTTTCATAACTCAACATTGAAAGAGTCATGAGAATCTAAGCACGTTCATTTATTTTGAATTGGTAGGAATAATGAATCCACGTGCATTATTTTTAATTACGATTTTCTATCCCAATCTTACCTATTACTCGCTAGATATTCGGTAGCTTAACTGGGTGGCAAATTATATATTTTGGTTTGAACTATGCTGGTAACACTCTTTAAAATTAGGCCAAATATTTTCCTACATATATTATGTAAATTGCGATTAAATAAAACAGACCCTAGATGCTTCAGTATTTCCTTTTCCAAGCTGATAAGACAAGCATTGAATTATGAATTTTGTCCCTGTAACTGGAACCGGAAATCTGTACCGATTTACCGATACCTCCTGAACCGGTGCTTAATTTGATGGTTTATAATACCTGTTCCGGAAATTAGCTATTTGCTTGTTGGGTCTTGAAGAAAGGACGCGCTTGTAAAAGAAAAACTAAATAATTTTAACAAATACTACAATGCACTGCTATTTCATGCGTTTCAATAATTGTTGATTGCAGGCTACCACCGATTTGTATAACAACTGCACGACAACTCACTCTGGGACATCCGCCGCAGCACCGGAGGCAGCTGGTGTGTTTGCCCTCGCGCTGGAGGCAAAGTAAGTACATACATATATATTAAAATCACAGATAACAAGGTATTAATTGCCATAAAAAGACCAGGAGGCAATATTCATACAAATTTGGTGAATTTCTGACAAACATGTACACGGACCTCTGACATCCAAGACTGAAGAGAGATCAGGTGCCATAGAGAAGTTAGCTGCTGACCAGTCACACCCCCCGTGGGTCCGCAGTCAAATTCTTAGATCTCAATTAATGAGAATTCATATTTCACATAAATTATTTGAGTTATACCAGTCGCACATTTTAATTATATGGACTTTGTTTTGTTTGGTTTTTGTGCGTACATTTCTATTTTCAAGCTTATTTCTTTTACACAGTGGTGACATTAAAGGGGTGCAACCTCACAAATAATAATCAAAGATAAATATTCCTGTATATCCAAAAAAAAGTACGTTTTATGTTCCGAATATTACGACACACACCCCGAGTGTTCACTGTTGTAGATATATAAGTGATAAGTATATAAGATATAAGTGATGCAAAGATCAGACTCCATCCCTTGATTCACTCCAACCCCGTCTTTATGCTGTCACTGAAGTAGACGGCGATTTTGTATGTTGAATTTTACTACCGAAATCGTGTCGTTTGCCCTCAAAAAGTCCACGAAAATGACTAAAATTCCCTTTAACACAGACTTGTTTTCATAATTGTAAAAAAGCTCGAATGCAATTGCAATACAATGCTAATGCATATAAATTGACAATGATGTCATCTAGGCCTAGTCATCAGAGTGGTCGCTGCCAGACATGGTTCTATTGAGAAAACGACATACACAATTTGTCACTGTTAAAGTGAGATTGATTCAGTTCTCGGCGATTTAAAATAAACATAGTTACTTTTTCAAAAGTATCTAAACTAGGTGCCGGTCAGAATAGGAATCAGATTAAAAAGTTACAAATGGACTTGATAAATACCAAATGTAATTACAGACTGTACTTCTATATCTACGGCGTCTGCAAAATCAACTGACTGCCCACGTAGACACAGTGCATTTACTGATTTAGTGGACTTGACATGTATTGAATATTGGTCTGTAGGATGTCATGCATTTAATACATTCTCTTCATCCAATCTATTTATGTAGTTGTCCTATTTACGTAGTAAATACTTACTTGATAGTTCTACGTCAGAAATTTTAGTGATTAAACAGAGAGAGAGAGAGAGAGAGAGAGAGAGAGAGAGCATATTTTAATTAGTTTGAAGATGTCCATGCGCAAAGAACTCCGGAAGCAGTAACCTAGCTGCATCCAGTAACTCAGATATATAAATATAAAATTTAAACTTATCGTAATTAGTTTGGTTCCGTAAGTCTCTCAAATTGTTTATACACGGATACTGTGGTCACATTAGCATTGTCAGTCTTCACATACTTTGCAGGCTTCTTTTAAGTCATAAAGTGAAATTACCAATTCTCAATTGTTCAATGCTTCGTTTAACTTGTCAATCAAATGTATATTTTTATATCAAAGTCATATTTCCGAGACAAATAACTGTATTCATACTTTTGCTTGATCCAATGACGTCTGAATCTAACATCACAAAAAAAGACAAGACGCTATGCCAATCTTCGAAATGACGCGGTGATTTATGAATCATGGAGCTTAACTATTAACAATAATAGTCTCTTGTATGACTTCATTTCCGAAATGTTTCCCTCAAAAGTTACTCTTGAAGCGCAAAAAAACATTTTGATTAAACTCTTGACAAAAACCGAAACATTTATTGATTACCCTCCTAGAATGTAGAGCGCACTTGTAATGGCTTCCTCTGTTGTCGATAAGAACTGGAATGACAGTAGTTCCGTGCTTCCCTTATCTGCGTACAACGTGGGCGGAGAAATTGATTGTTTTCCTCGCGGGAAAAATAGCTTATCAATATCATAGGGAAATTATAATAGACAAATTTGAAGACTTGCGTGCTTTTGGAAATAACTAATATTTTTCTACCATGTTGGGGCTAACATATTAGATTTTAAAGTTTGATTAATGCGTTGTTATGGTAATGTACAGATGCAACACTATTACTGGTCCAATATTTACATAATTGTACATTATTGTCAGACGCAATTGTTTCCAGTTCTTAATCAAGCTAGAATAACAGATATCTAATAACAAATAGGTAAACATAACGCCATCAAATATTGATCTACCAACCTGTCTGGTTTTTCTGACGTCCAGAGACACATCTATCCTTTTATCTGTTCATTGATGTGTCTTATTGTTTATCTATCTATCTATCTATCTATCTATCTATCTTTATTTCTCTCTATCAAATTATCATATATATAAATCTCTCTCCTTTTAAATAATTGTTCTTTTCTGGTTTTTTTTCTGTTTCTAAGTTAACAGAAGAGTTATCTGCTTATCTAGACTTCTTTTTGTATATTTTCCACTTTACTGTATTTTGATGGATGAGGCATTTTGCCAGTGTACTTGCGGAGGGCCGGTGGTCTCAACCTGAGTATATTAGTAACCGGGCTCTCTCCCCCACCAATAAAACCTGGCCACCATCAAATGACTGAAAGATTGTCGAGTGTGGCGTAAATAAAAAACAACAACAAAACAAAACAAAAAAAACATTCTGTATTTCGATCAATATATTTTTTGTTTATCTCCATTTATTCTTTCCACATATTGTTGTGTCCTTGTTGATCAAATCCCCCTGGTGTCCTTTTTATACTTGTTGTTTCAACGTGTAATCAGTACATAAAACCTTCAAAGTTTGTTTCGATATTTATGTAAAATTCAGTAAACAAAAAAAGTCACAAGCACAGAAGAAACTGATTTTATTAGATATGCTCAAAGAATTGAGTTTATGCCAATCACAAATTCAGTTGTTTTTTTTTCATCATTTCTCTCTACTGCTTTCAAGTGTACATCAATCTAATTTGTCAGAATTCAGTAATTTAAGCGAGGCGGTAAATAAGTGTGAGAGTACAAATCTTTTCCGAACTGTCTGCTACATGTTTCTTAACATCATCTGGCTCCTTTCTGTCACTTTCAACATTCAAAGACATAAAATCTACACGGTAATGTCATATTTTTTGCCTTATATGTTACATGATTGACAGTTTTGTTCTGTTTCAAAAAGCGTATACTAAACAGATTTTAATTAGTATTGAACTTAGAATGATGGGAAATTGCACAGAAAAGAAATAAGCTGTCAAAACCCATACCGGTGCCTATTTATCAAAGTAATACATCTTGTCGAATCACGCGATATTTAGGTAATGAGTTATATGCTAACAAAATGGTAAAATGTGGTGTACGGATTTGAAGTACATTTTGTAATTTTTCTAGTAAATTGATTATCGAGCGGAATGGAATGGGACCTGGAATAAACGAACACAAAACGGAAATGACATTCTCTTTTTGTGTGAATCCAGTCGTAAATAAGATATTAGAATATGCTACAGATGTGGGCCTCGATGGCCGAGTGGTTAGCGTGTTCGATTTTGAATCGAAGGGTCCGGGGTTCGAATCCACGCAGTCCCCTTCCGCGGTTGGCCGTCCCTGTCTTTTGGATGAGACAGTAAAAACCGAGGTCTCGTGTCACAGTAGGTGTTGGCACGTTAAGGAACCCTCCTAGCTCTACGGTCATAAGTGCCAAGCATAGGAAACATTTGTCGCCCTTCACCGCAACACGGTGACGTCACAAAATGAGTGAAAGATTTTTGAGTGGGACGTTAAACAACAATACAACAACAACAAAACATTAGTTGTCATGTCAGTGAAGGTCTACACACTTAAGTCTTTGCTCGGTGTTTATGGTCTTCAGCAGTGAGCTGATACCTCAGCTTTTACAGCCTCCTCCGAGGAAAAAGAGAAGCTGGAAATCATTAATTTTGAATTATTTAATGTACAGACATTAAATAATTCAAATTTATTAATATAATAATATATTAATTTAATTATAATAATATAATTTCAATATAAAAAATATTGAAATATTTATACATGTACAATTCATTATTAACTTTTATATACTAAATTGACTTTTAATGACTGTTTCCTATATCATTTCAGTCCGAAGCTGACCTGGCGGGATATCCAACATCTAACAGTTCTGACGTCCAAGAGGAACAGCTTGTTTGACCCGTTCGAGAAGCATCATTGGAAGTACAATGGAGCTGACCTTGAGTTCAACCATCTTTTCGGATATGGTGTTTTAGACGCAGGCGCAATGGTAGACCTTGCCAGGAAGTGGAAACCGCTACCAGAGCGATTCCACTGCACCGGAGGAACGATAACGAAGAAGATGTAAGATTCTGATTCAGNNNCTCTCTCTCTCTCTCTCTCTCTCTCTCTCTCTCTCTCTCATATAGATATGTCAACTCTGTCAGTATGTCAGTGAAGGGTGACAAATTTTGCATATTCTTGGAACTTGTGGCCATTAAGCAGAGCGGGTTCTTTAACGTTAGACCGTCTGTGACCAAACACAATCTCTCTCTCTCTCTCTCTCTCTCTCTCTCTCTCTCTCTCATATTTACCATCCCTTGAGCTCAACAAAAGTCCCTTTTTTATTTCAGGAAGTTCGCTACAGAACAGCCAATTGAAGCTCATATAGATACAGACGCCTGCCAAGGAAGTGAGAACGAGGTCAACTATTTGGAGCACGTGCAAGCGTTTATCACACTGAAATCCTCATATAGAGGGAATATTGTGATGTTTATAACATCACCCAAAGGAACAACGTATGTACACCAATCTTTATACATGTCTCTATCTCTTTTTCTGCTCTACTTTCCACCTTGTGTATAGACTGCCCCGATGGCATATTAATCATAGCGAATTCATTGTCATATCTGGCTCAGGTAAAAATTCAGATTATGACAAAATAAAATTGCAGAGGTAAGAGGGGTGTTTGAAAATCTAAGTTCTGACAGACATGACAATTTAAGAAATCAATAACGCATCACAACGAGGAAAATAATTTCCTAATGGAATTGAATCAGATGTCCTATATGCTAAAAAAAATGTATACCGGATTATTTTCACCCCGTGTTATTTTCGCCCAAATGCACGTGTAAACAGTTTCGCTCCGTTTTATTTCGCCCAAATACGTCATCAGTCTATTCAATGACTCAACCGTTTTCAAGTTCGTCCAGTTTTGAATTCGCCCACTGATGATTGGGGCGAAAGGGGCGAAAACAAAACGGGGATGATAATTTCCCTGTATACAGTGAGTAGGAACTGTTCAATTACCAGGCGCTCGAAATTTACAAGTCGTTTGGCTTGATTCTTTAAAAAGTGTGCCCAGTTTTGCAGCGATCGTACGTCTAATATCATCCACTGTTCTGTTGGCCTCAGTGGAACTAAGGATTTCAATAATTGACAATCTAAGCTTGATCTTAAACATCTTTGTTTGGAAGTGTCACAGTATCATATCAATGTAGCAACTAGTTCTAAATCTCACTCAATATGTATTTCCCTTGTGTGTTACAGAAACCAATAGATAACAATTTTCAATCTATTTTTAAAATGAACTGACTGTAAATGCTACCATGAATTCTCCATTCTCCCATTTCTACTCTGGGAGTAAAAAAGGTTAATATGTCTTCTTGAGTACTGGGGTATGGGGATTTTTATTTCCCGAAGGCAAAAGGAATCGAGATTTTCCCTCACTGTTTATTTCATTATCTTTTTAAAGCTTAAGATGTGCTTAAAAGTGCTTAAAAGTGTACTGAGCTTACACTTTGGATGTAGAAGTACATGCACCGTGATCATGCTTTAAAGACTGTCCATATAATGGCCTCCTTCAAAAAGTTTTCATTGTTAAGAAAACTTACTGGAGGTATATGGACCACTAAATAAAGATCACCTATTTATACGACCGCATTTAAACGTTCCCTTTAACGGCCTTTAGAGACAGAAGTGATACTTATAATAAATCAGTGCACGTAATCCTCCTAGGCACCTGATCCCACTTCTGTTATATCCAGGGATCCGTGTTTGTCCGGCTCTTTATTTTGTTTTCGTTGTAGGAGTAATAAATTTGATCGCTGTCCATTACCTTTACCTATTCATAATCCCGCTAAAATTCCAGTGATTTTGGTAACAGATAAATCTGCTATCTACCATGCACGTGGAGTATGTTTCATCTTATTTATGATTCCGGGATCAGGAAATATGCTAGCATGAAATCAATTCCGATCTGGTTTTTTGTTAAGAGACAGTTCTATAAAACATCGTCTCTAAATCCATTTAAGTAGGTAACTATGTACAATAAAGACAAGAGACATTTACTGATAGGAATTCTATATCTGCACCAACAACTTCTATGAAAAGAAGAGTTTTCTGAAAATCAATAGTAAATGCTAATTTCACCCTACGGTTAAAAGTAGAGAGATATTACATAAACACGCTAATCCATTTTCCTTGATACGAAGGATGTTTATTCTAATGACCTGTATGTGGATTATTATTACATCCGAAAAGAGAAATGTTATCGCGAGGGAAAACAGAATTTCCTTGCTTTGAGATAAATGCTATCTGGTCTCAGGAGAACGCGATTCGTAAAGCTGTATTCGGCGATGCGTGAAACATACACAAAAGAGGAATTAAGCTTCTGAATTATTGTGGTTTTGAGTTGCAAAGATAAAAATATTGAAAATGAGGTTAAGCGAAGAGTCCGTGCGCGATTTCTCGACAATGAAGCTTTGTAGCGAAATGTAAACGAATATTCCCTCTTTCCGGATACCTGGTCCCATCCCACTAACGATCTGCAAATATTTCTCAACGGTATTACTCCTCAACTTGCCATATTAATTAGGACTTGGATATTTGGACATCCCTAGGTACTTCAGCTGTTTATTATTAATGCATCTTCATGACACTTGGCAAAGAATCATTCCCGAAGATCCGTGATCTTAGTCATTTCAAGTTCAGAAGGGTCACCCCGAAGCATAACTTCGTTGGCTACAAGTTTTATTTAGCTCCAATAGGAATGTTGATTTTAAAGCTGAAGTATGTTAACATACATGCATGTGTTTAAAAATGGTTAAATGCATAGTTTGTTGCGGCCTGATCTCTCATATGGATTTACTAAAATGATGTTGTCCCCGTAATTCTGTCTGATCACGCAAGATGTCCTTAATGTGACTCCACGTGTGGAGCAGGAATTGCTTACCCTTCCGGAGCACCTGAACTCACCCCTGGTTTTAGTGGGGTTCGTGTTACTTTATTTTTAGTTATAAGTGTATTTCCGTGTGTAGTTTTGTCTCCTTTTTTGTTTTAGACACGGTTTTGTCTGTCGTCGACTTTTTGAATTTAGAATGCCCCTTAGTAATATCTACTCTACCCCTTTTATTTGACAGTGATTATACATTTCCATTAGATTCCGCAAAAGGAGCTCCATTTTGTGTTCTAAAACTTCTGTAATTTGCTAAAATACAATATTTATAGGACCAGGCATTGATATCAAAGACATAATTCAATTGATTTCTTACAAGGTTTTTAATAACACTGTTTGACAAAGTAGTGCTGTGTTGGTCACTTTGAGTAATTATTGAATGACAATCTTGTGGGTTTTCATTCTGTAAGTATAACTAGTCTGCCACTACAAGCTGGCATTTCATTGTTTTCCCCATCTCCTACGCGTCCGGACGTGACACGTGAGAGTATGGAGGCATTCTAACAATGGATTGATTAATTTTCCTCCACAAATCTCAGAATCCAACTAACATATATGACATAATGGATAAGAAAGCACTAGCCAATTTCCGAGTTGTTCCGTTCCGATAGGTTTCTTTGATCCGGAGCTGACGTTCACCGTGCGATAAAAGAAATGCATTCAGTTGTTAACTTTGGTATTTTTCAAAATGATAGTTGCGGTGTTCACTCTCTGTCTACAAATAAGCACACAAAATAAGAATTTCTCAACAAAGAAACAAAACATAGATATTCTCTCAATTTGCAGAATTGTGGGTCATGACGATTAATTATATACTTAGTAGAAAAATGTGTTCGTCGTCATCGATGATATCATGAAACGGGAATTGAAAGCTTAAAGCAAATTGTATTAGGAGACACTTTTTAAAGATTTTTTTTCTACAGTCAACTTGTATATAACGACCTCCTTAGGACACACGAAAATCGGTCTTTTTAGCGAGGTGATCTTTATTTAGAGGTTGATTTGAACACTAATGGTACCATTGAGGATAGCATTAAAAGTCTGGGTGCTTAGGTAGTCTTTATAAAAATGTGGTCTATAAAGAACGTTTTACTGTAACTCTAATTTTGTCCTTTACAGTTCGATGATCCTAAGCCAGAGACAACACGACGATGACCACAAGAATGGCTTCACACGATGGCCATTTATGACTACTCACACATGGGCGGAGAATCCACGTGGTCGCTGGAAGTTGGAAGTTTCCATGGCACCGGGGAAGAACAATGCTGTTGACACCGGCGAGTTCTTTGAATGGACCCTCATTCTGCACGGCACAAAGCTGCCACCTTACGACCACCAGGTGGCGGATGAACAAAATCACAAAAAACTGTTCAAAGTTAAACGTATCCACTCTTCTCTTAAAGCATGAAGTACATGATATAGACTTGTATGATATCACCATGGCAACATAATTAAAGTCTTACGAGATAATCTACTTCGATGGTTTCAATAACAAGATTTACAATTACAGTATGTTTTTGTTAACTTTTTGTCCCCTTAAGATATAGTGATATATTTTTGTAAATTTTCCGCATTGTATATTTTACAAGTTTTGGTTCTTTCAGAGTATTCCTTAATTCTGTTATTGTAAATCTTGTTACTTGTTAGTTCTCAAAGAGAAAAGCATGAAACATATTTGTTTGTCTAAATAGCAATTCTCAAACAAGTATTAAGGGACCATTATACATATTTTACAATATCGTTGATGTTCAAAAAACTATTTCTGAAAACAAAACACTACCTTGTACTGTACACTGGTACTACTTGTTGTCTTACATAGGAAAGGTCTCGCGCACCCAAACTAAATTATATTGGCATCAGTAGGGTAATTGAATGTTTTATGGTGTTTAGAATGAGTATTCATAAGCATGTGGTTGAAACCACTCTTCTTTGACTACGAATCGTTGACATCTTTCTTTGTCATTGTAGTTTCCAAGAGCCAAGTTAGAATATATGTATATTACATACTCATTCCTGTTAAATATGACATTTGAGACCATATTTCAGCAGTATTTCAAATATTCATAAGATTGACTTAAGGTTGGAATGTAATAGATATTACATTTACGTAATGATGAATACATTTGGAATGACAGTAAGGCATACATGGGCTTCTAGCGTGAAAATTTATATTTCAAAATACTTTTATCATTACTTTCTGCAAAATGAATGTTGTATTGGAAATTCACCTCATTGTATGAATAATAATGAGGCGGTCTGTAAAACAAAAGTCAAGTGAGTGTTTGCCAAATAGGAATTGGTTAAGTGATAATTATTGGCGGACGTAATTTCAAGAAACTTTGTTTTTAATTACATGTATAGGGATAACAGGTTCAATACGAAAAATGGCCCCTTCCACCTTCGTCGTTTTTCGGTAATTTCAAGAATAGAGCTATCCTATCGGAAAGGGTAACACTAAAATCTTAAAAGATGTATCACGTATTTCTCGTAAGTTATTTTTCGTAATCTAATAGCTTAAGGAAGCAAAGCACCATCCACAAAATGAGTTTAGCTAGTTCACCAGTTTTTGAAGCATTCGT
>JACSZP010024420.1:0-17390 GCA_016161895.1 Pinna nobilis
ATAACCATACATGTTATGATGTATGTGCCAAGCATACATGTTGGTCAATTTTTTATTCACATATCACATACATTGGTGAAATCTCTATAAAAGTGAAAGATTAAGAGGGGTTCTCGGCTTATTTCGAAGCGTGCNNGGGGGGGGGGGGGGGGTATGCGGACTGGAAACAGCAGTAAAACCCATCAAAATTTTAGCCTTTTAGAGAGTGCAGCACTGTGTTGCCTAGGCTAGATTCATAATTGGAGATTTTCTATGTTGGCTGCCAATGTCACTTTGTTGATTTGACATCCTAGGACACATTCATACATGTACACCTCATTGGCTTTTGACATCACAGTATTATGAGTATTGATGTGATGTCAGAGCACACATTCCTTCATCGAAAATTTTGTACTTACATGTAATTTGACCTCGTAATGATGATGGCTTCATGTACACATATGAGTACATTCACTCAGCAAGTCACTACTGGTAGTAAAAAGTTTAGACTTTGCATTTACATTTAATTTGAATTTCATAATAACATGAAATATGGGCCATTAAATTTTGTCCAGGCCAGTAATTTGTGTATGAGGCATACAGGTATGTACATTGATGTGTACTACTTGATGTCCTTTCATACGTCTTTTTTGTTTTTCAAAATATTTGAACATTTCAAACTAATATTTCCAAAATATTCAATTACTCATTTACTGGTACCTTACAGATTTGATTTTTCTCTTTTCAGTATTCATGTTGGCACTGGTCCTGTTTCTGCTGTCGGCAAAGCAACTGATGGACATCTATAGTTACATACTATCCATTCTTTGCCTGATGAACTCTTACTACTGGAATATAAATTTCATCTTGCCAATCTACAGTGAAGAAGCAAACCAGTACTGGCCAGAAAAAAAATCTCTTACAGATATAATCAACAGCAATTTCTATGGTTTTTCACAAAATATTATCATGCAAATTGCCATGGCCTACGTTTTCACAGCGGTTTGGAAATTTAGAAAAGCTAGTCGAGTATATGGGACAGATGGGAGACTGTTGGTATCGTTTGGATTGTTGCTTTCATTTCTTTTTCCAGTTATACTGAGAGCTGTTTATCAGGATTTTTCCATATTTTTATGGTCTCCATTGATCTCCATGATTTTTCCATTTGGAATTATTGCTGTAGACACTTGGAGTTCTCTCAGTTCTGTCTTCTGGTTATTCCGGCGAGCCTACAGTATAGCCGTGCAGACAATAGAGATGATGGGTATTCAAGTGTTTATAGAGAATCAGTGGATTAGATTACACATACCAAAAGTGTTAAGGATATTCTGGATATTACGCTTGGTCTTTCAATTTTCATATTATTATATTATATCAGTACATGAAGTTCACAATACAACAGGTACTATGGACTATTATGAAAAAATAGATTTTAACAGCATATTCACAAATATGGCCAGCAGAAGCTGTGATACTATTATTTCATTGATGGGAATGACCAGCCTGGTTTCCCTCATCGCACATTATCTTGGTATGTTCCTAGCATTCTGTGTCGGCTCCGATTCCGAAGAGGATAAAAACATGGGCACTGTGTCCGCCATTTTGTTCTTCATTCTTGGGCTTCAGACAGGACTTACTGGGCTTAGACCAAATGACAGACTGATCAGGCTGTGTAAGAATTTCTGTCTACTTTTAACTGCAATTTCCCATTTTGTTCACAGCATGGTTCATCCCCTGCTGATGTCTTTAAGTGCATCAAGAAGTACTAATATTGTCCGTCATGTCCGTGTGCTGTCCATGTGCATGTTTTTGACAACGTTTCCCATTTTCTTACTGGTGTACTTATGGAGTAACTACAACCTTAGCACATGGCTTCTAGCCGTCACAGCATTTAGTGTTGAAGTCATGCTTAAAGTACTGATTTCCCTGACTGTTTATTGTTTATTTATTTTTGATGCCTACAGAGAGACATTTTGGGAAGGTCTGGACGATTATGTGTATTATATTCAGTCCACAGGAAACACAATAGAATTTCTGTTTGGCATATTCTTGTTCTGTAATGGGGCCTGGATAATGGTCTTTGAATCCGGAGGGGTAATAAGAGCTGTGATGATGTGTATTCATGCTTATTTCAATATTTGGATGCAAGCTAAAGAGGGTTGGAAAGTTTTTATGAAGAGGCGCACAGCAGTGCAGAAAATTAAATCGTTGCCAATAGCTTCTCAGGAACAACTTGGAAAGTTGAATGATGTTTGTGCCATATGCTATCAGGAACTGAACAGTGCCAGAATCACTCGCTGTAACCATTTCTTTCATGGAGTGTGTCTTAGAAAGTGGCTGTATGTGCAAGATAATTGTCCGCTTTGCCATGAGCTCATGTATGAAAAGGAAAATATTCCTTCTGATAAAGACAAGACAATCAACCAAAACAACAACCAGGATCTACAGCCAAGGAGACTTAATGCTGACCAGGCTGAACCAGCTGTGCAGGATTTCCCACAGCATATGTTTGCCGGGAATCATCAGTTAGCAGAAAACCTACAAGTTCCTCTACCAGTGCAGGAAAATGTTTTTCAAGATCGTTATCCAAATTATGTTGATTTTCTTCCAAATAATACTGATCATAATATTTTGAATGAGCCATATTTTCCACCAGGAGGTCACATTCATCAAGAGTGATATTTTCAAAATTATTGTCAGTGAATGAAGTGTGTACATGTATGTGTCTGTATGAGTTTGTGTGTGCGTGTGTTGGAATGGTTATGGTGTGTATGTACCGGTACATGTACACTGTATATGTAATAGATTTTTCATGTATAATATATGGCAATTCATTAGTATTGGAACCTTTTGAATCCCTACACC
Organism: Pinna nobilis; assembly: GCA_016161895.1. Taxonomy (NCBI): domain Eukaryota; kingdom Metazoa; phylum Mollusca; class Bivalvia; order Pterioida; family Pinnidae; genus Pinna; species Pinna nobilis. The sequence goes on from JACSZP010024420.1 coordinate 2,845, forward strand.
CCTCTCTTTCTGCTTCCCGCTTGATGGAAATGGTGACAGCTTGTTAAACATCATCCATATTATGTTCTGTTGGTGTGAGACCCTGTTACTATTTGTAAGGTGCACTTTAATTGATCTATATGTACAAATGTACCGGTATGTTCAAAAAATTGTTTGAAAATCAGTCAAAGAAGAACCTATTTTCTTGTACTGCTGTGGCTTAAGACTCTGTAGAAGCAGTGGCTGTGCTATTGAACTCTAAACCAAGCACTAGTATACTGGGTATAGAATTCTGTTTCTTTCAATTAATTTCCTAGCCCATACCCGTCCTACTAAAAAGATTTGGAGTGCTGGTTTAGTTTGTAGACCTTAAACGATATAGGGATTGCGCAATTTGATAAGTACAGGTATTACAAAACTAGGTATGGTAGTTCCAGTAGGCCCACAACCTATCGCTACATAAATGTACATTGTATGTTCAGGGATACATGTTCATGTGCAGGGATGAGAATTTTCCTCTATTGAGGAACTGCTCCTTTTTCCTAGGTTTTGCTTTAATGTTAAGTCTTTATTTTCACCATTAAAATCCTAGAAAGAAGCCATTATTCTCCATTTTTACTGTAGTGGAATCTCATCCCTGTCAATGTAGTCTTTTTTGTTTACATGTAGTCCAAATGTACCTGTGAATGTTATTTTAAGAAAGATCGCTTTTTCCTCTTCTTTTAATGAGACAGTCTTGTGGACTTTGGATTGATTTTGCAAGATCCCTGTGCATAGGATAAAATTTCTGACTCACGATATCATTTGTATAAAGCACAACACTGATAACTGTAAAAGCAGAAGTGCCAGGGCTCACCCTGTAGGTAGCCAATTGAGCCGTTGACTAATTTTTGTGAAAATTGGCTAAAAATATTTGCAATTGGCTAATTTTCTGGCTAACAGTTTTTTGCTGCTATGTAAAAAGTGTATCAATTTAATGTTATCATATGGTCATAAAAGTTACCTGTTAAAAGATAATTTAAGAATGAATGTCAGGAAACAAAGGGGAGATGATTCAAAATGTATCAATACTAATGCCCAATGTGGCTAACAGATGTCATTCTATGTAAATTAATTTAATTATGAAAATTTTTCACAGACTGGTAAATGTTCATTGGCTAGTAGAACATCAATTGGCTAATAAAAATCTTGGTTGACTAATATTTTGGCTAACAATTTTCCAGGTCCAGGGTGAGCCCTGAGAACACTGATAAATGTAAATGTATACGATAATTTTATGAAATTATACTGGTGTATATACATGTATGTACATCTATCATGTGCATGTTCCTTCTTTAATGCTATTTTCCTTATACAGGTATGTCTTATCATCTTGACATTGTCTTATTTCATGTTAATGTATCTCAAAGATACCACATGTGTGCCTTTGAATGCAAAATTTTAGTCCACTTTCATTCAAATTGTGGTCTTTATGTTTATGTATTTGAGTCACCTTTCAAACGTTGTCTGTCCTTGAAAAAATCTTTGTTATACTGCACATACAGTACATTTATATCGTGCTACTGTAAATCCAGAAATTTTTTCAGGTGTTATTTGAACAAATAACAATTTTTCTTTCATCTGCAAGCTATATTTTTGTGAGTTAATCCGTTAAATATTAATTGTGCAAGTATATTTCTGTTAAGAATATTAAGTGAATATTGTGGGTCTATTTAATTTATCAAATTGTACAGGAAAAGATCAGAGACAATGGAAGTTGTAACTTGTTATCACTACCTTTCAGAAAGAACAGACATGTTCTACCGTAGATGTAAATTGGTGCATACTAATGGGTTCTATTTGATACTTAATTGAAATTACATGTATGGACTGATCATAAAAGAGGCTCCACATCAATGATGTTAAATTTAAATATTTTTCTTATAAATATCACTAATTTCATAAAGCTAGACAGGCGATTTCTTTTTTTTTTTCCCCAAATTTTTCGCTTAGATGTCCCTTAGTCCCTAGTTGTGCAAGTGAATTTCACAGAGACCCACAGGATAGGAATCTTAGAGAGAAAAGGAAATGGCACGGCCTTTCAAGCCATTATTGTGATTATCCTTCAATGAAGGTACAAATTACATTTTGTATAAGACTATAACCACTAAACCAGCAAAGATTTTAAAATCTGTCCACCTGTAGTTATCACTTTTTATCAAGTCTGGGAACATGTACTCCCAGTTAAATTTCATTAGTTTTAACATTCATTTATTCTCAATCTAACAAAAGGAATTGTTAATATTTCTTCATTGTGTTATTTGCAGAATTACTGTCCTTAGTTTTTTCACGTTTTCTTGAACTATCAAATTTTTGAAAGAGTACATACAGGTTTATGTGATAGTAGTTACATGTAGTACATGTAGTCGGAGCATGTGATTTTCTGAGAAGTATGTGTATATGAGCAATGCTGTGATTGATAAGTATAAGAATATGACTAGATAAGAGATTAGCTTCATCCATGTAACTCCTGTTACCACTGTTATTATTTATTCAGTATATAGTCTTTTCCCTATCTGATTTCCAAACTTACTGACATGTGAGAAAGTTTACAAGTTTACCGGGGGATTATGGATGAACTTTACTTGGTTACTTATGTAGTCGAGATGTACCATATCAACTAACATGTTAAATTGGTCATCACAATATGAATGAAGCATTGTTGAGAATGATGTAAAATGATGCAAATGCATAAACCGTTCACCCCTAAAAACACATTTTGGTTTGCCTAAATCATTGATTTAAGGAAGAGTTCATGATATTTCAGGGGTTAATAAGTTAAAGTAAAATCCTTATTTCCTGTAGAAATAGAGGTTATGGTACTAAAGCAGACTATTAGATTTGTTCCTCTCACATCAAAAGTAAGACATGCCTTTGGTATTTCATACTTGGAACATGTACATTATATATTTACATGTACATGTATATTCCTGACTGTACATGTAAATTTGTATAAACATGTAATTAAGCCTTGAACATTGGAACACAGGTCAAGGCCTGTAGAAAAACATAAGCTTTAGTTTATGTTACCAAAGTTTTTCTGGAAATGTGCTGAGACTGGTGTAAAGCAGCAACAAAACAATCATATGTTGCACATGCAATTACCCTGTACATGTATAATATCTGGAATTGTGTTGAGAGTGGGCCTACAAAGGTGATTTTGTACGTGTTTGTCATAAGAAGAACGCCTCATGACTACAGAAGTAATCTTTAATTTGTTCTTAACCAGTATACAGTCAGAAATCTTATTAGATTAAAGTCTTTACAGCATATTTTATGTACCTGTATGTGAGGGTTATTTTATGGTCTGACTGTTCAACATATGCATGTGCCCAGCAACCTTGTCACAGAAAAATACAGGTGTATTTTTTATGGATCGAATTACTTTGAATCTGAAGGAGTAACATGTGACAGAACATGCAATATCAGTATTGTTTGGTTGGATAGATTTTATTCTAGTTAAAGATACCCTATCATTTGTATTTTTACTTATGTGAAATGGTCATCTGTGTTTAAGAGAGCCAAAGTTGATTATATGAAGATGCCTTCAATGAATGCAATGATGTTTTCCTTTCATGTCACAATGATTTGTAATATTTTCTGGTGTATTGTTATCAAAAGTATGTTATAATGTCCGAGGTAATCAGTTTTTTCTCTTAAAAAATAAACACATTTGAAAATTACTTCTGATTTATTTGTTTTCTTCTACATTCAACAAAGCTTGACAACATTTCAGTAGTTTCATAGATTTAGATAGGCATTTGAAAAGCTGGTAAAACTCTTCTCAAAACTCACTGAAGAATTATGGGTTGAAATTATTTGGGATCTTCTTGATTTTTGGAGCCCCTACAAAACGGGGGCCATTGTGGCCTAGTGGTTAGTGTGTTTGATCTCGAGTCATGAGGCAAAGGGGTTCAAGCCCAAGCCACGGTATGGTTGGCCGTCCCTGTCTTTCGGATGATACAGTATAACTTGAGGTCCTGTGTCACAGTAGATTGAAAAAAACCTCCCTACTCTATGGCTACATGTATACTTGTCGGGCATGTGCAAAATTTGTCACCTCTCACCAGCACACTGATGTCTGCATATAAGTGAAAGATTCTTGAGTGGGACATAAAATAACAATACAACCAACCGACCGACTTTTGATAGTCCCACTGTATGATGTACAATGTATTTACATTTATGTTTTATACTAATTGTTAAGCTGTTCTTCACATACTGATTTTGGCTACAAGTTACTTTGTTTACCTGATCAAGATATAGGGCTCACAGCAGGTGTAACTGGTCAACAGGGGTTGCTCACTCCTCCGAGACAACTGATCCCATCTCTGGTATAAAAAGATATAATTTAGTTTTACATGTAGATGCAGCAATGACCCTTATTTTCTATTGGAGTGGACATGTTATGAAATATTCATCAATTCTGGAAAAAAACAAACATCAAGGCAAGCTTGGTTATCTTTTATGATTGTTTTTTAACAACTTGACATACAGCATTGTGCCATAAGTTTATGAACAAACGTCATTTTTACTATATATTTATAGTAAATTTATGTTTTTTTCAAACTGCTCTAATTTTATTACTATTCAACCGATTTCAATGAAACCTTTCTTTAAAAATTTACTCTAGAATATTTTAATAAAATTCTGTTATATTCTGTCAAATGGTTAAAAAAAAATGCAATAAGTAGAACACAAGATTATATTTTCAAGTTGTCAAAAATCCCCATAATAAGTAACGTTATGTAGAGAATGTGCATTTTAAAATTTTAACAAGTGAGTTAATCTTATGTAATCTCAAAATCTGCTGTAAGAAAATTATTAAGTTTTATATCTGAAGAAACTACATAAAAAATCGAAATGTTGTGTACAAGTAACTTTAAAATTGTTCCCGTCTCTGAAGACCTGAGGAATTTTCAAAAAATGTAATTTCACTATAAATATATACATTGTAGTAAAAATGGCGTTTGTTCATAAACTTATGACACAATGCTGTAAAGTATATGTTTTGTAGCTAATGCTAAGAATATAAAGTTGAATAACAAAGGATTTGATTCATCTGAATTTGACTATGGACTCGGAGCGGGTTTGACCCGGCAGCAGGGAAGGCTTACTCCTCCATGACACCTGGTCCCATCATGGGTGTTCAGAGGCCAGTGTTTGTCCAATATTCACCAAAGCCTATTTGGTCATCTGGCAGTTGACTCTTTAGTATTTGAGATTTTAAATTTTGTAAAATATAGTAAGTTGCCCTGTCTTGTGTAGTAGTTCTCAAACTGTCATGACCTATTTGAATACAGAATGATTATAAGAAAAAGAAAACAACAGCAACAAACAAATAAACTAGCGAAACTCAAATCTTACGGTTTTAGGTATAGGAGACTTGAAAGAGAAGGGCTGAAATTATGTGTCGAAAAGTTTTTTCAAATGTAATTCTCAAAGATCTAAATAATTTGCAAAATTACGATGAAAGATGTTTGGGTTTTATCAGAGACGTATATAACTGTGTAATATACGAAGAATCAGTAATTTTGAAATTATAAAATCTTCTTTATGGGCCTTTTCTCGCACGACTTTAATTTAATAGAAGGAGAAAGAAAGAGTTTACCCTACTAAATTCCTTTCACCGAAGAACAAATATTGACTAATTTTGTTTAAAACGAGTTATAAAAACTGAGTATTTTTATCCTCAATGATACCACGTGCCAGGGAATTTCTGATCGAATATTTAGACTTTCACGAAGAGAGGGACTAAAATCTTTTATTTTCTCTGACAGTCCTAACGATCGACAAAATAATATGTACACATAAAATGAAACATATTTATTTTTCTGTTGTGTTGTATGCGTTCTAATGATATGTTGCACAAATCGAGTTATCTCTCGTTAGCCAGATTGCCAGTACAACTTGTCATTGGGTCGTTTTCCCCAAGTTTGACTACGAATTACTCCATCTACCTGGTCAAGATATCATGTTCACGGCTGGTGTGACCGGTCGACAGGGGATACTTACTCCTCCTAAGCACATGATCCCACCTCTGGTATATGCAGTGGTCCATACTGTGGTTGTCCAACTCTTTATTTTGTATTCTTTTTAGGAACTATGAGATCGATAATTGTTCGTTACTTTTACCTTCTCATGTAGCGCGGGTTCGATACCAGCTGAAACCTAAACTGACTATGTGAGAAAGTTTGCCAGTTTACTTGCGGATGACCGGTGGTCTTTCCCCGGGTACTTTTGTAACCGGGCACTCTCCTCCACCGATAAAACTTGCCGCCACCACATGACTGAAGGATTGTAGAGTGTGGTGTTAAGCCTCTTACATATCTATATAATTGGCTATTGCAAAGAGCAGAGTAAAAAAGAAACATTCATCTGTACCCCAGCGAGTTTTGTAGAATAAAACATCTTTGTCGGTCTGAAGATATATATTTGGACTCATATTTCTATCTTCACAGATGTAGGAAAATAAAAAAAAGACATTTAAAACATCACTCAGTTCATGAAAACTGAAATAGATCAATAAAATTACGACCAGACAATTCCATCAGCATTTTGCATCGTTTATGTCGAGCTTAGCCGAAGATGAATGAAGAGTATCATCATTATGCATATTGGATTCCACTAAGCTAAACGATATGACCAGTGCATTTTATGTAGGACAAAATACACGGACAAGTATGGGCATTTTAACATCAAAATGACTTCTTTAATTTTACAATTCTCTTAATTCTTTTTGAATAAAGGCAAGTGGCACAGACCTTGAATTGTCGTAAATTTATTGGATCTCTAAGATGCATAACACTCCCTATAAATACCGATACACTGCGGAGCCATCTAGGTGTTCATCCAAGTTATTATCCTTTCTGCTTATTAAGTTGCTAGTACATACTAAGCAAGGGCTTCAGAAGTACTGTTCAACTGCCTGCTCAAGAAGCAGAATTAATCGGATGTGAATCCTGAGGAATTCAAAAGAGTCGCTGGACCATATGAAATCTCCAAATTTCAGCAAAATTGCAAGCATTAAGCCATTTGATTTTTCGGCCCTTTACAGAAAAATTCCTCGCCAGAAACTCGAAAGCAGACTCACTTCGATTATACACACCTCCTTTTTAAAGAAGAATAAAGTTTAAACTTTATTTATTTTACAACGATTGACAAACAAGTTCAAGTAACTTATATTAATGTCTCTTATAGATACACTGAGTATTTAGTTTTAGGCCATGAAGAACCACACTTTGAGAAGGAACACTGATTCCAATAACAAATACACTGAACACGATACCATCAAGATGCTGTGGATAACATTTTCGAGGTTTTTGTGGGAAAAATTTTCCAACAGATAATCGGCATTTCATTAGACATTAGAATTAGTATAAGTTGTGTTCCTCTCCTGCTTTACATATTTCTTTATTCGTATGAAGCGGATTTTATAAAGTCTCCGCTCCTAACAAAAAGGAAAAAAATAGCATCTCGGTTCAATTTTACCTACAGATACAAAGAGGGCGTCCTTTCTATCAATAACTCAGACCTTCAAAAATTAACTCGGGGCCAATGTATCCTAACTCGGGCCAATGCATCCTAACTCGAGGCCAATGTATCCTTACTCGGGGCCAATGTATCCTAACTCGGGCCAATGTATCCTAACTCGGGGCAAATGTATCCTAACTCGGGCCAGTGTATTCTAACTCGGGGCCAATGTATCCCAACTTGGGGTCAATGTATCCTAACTCGGGGCCAATGTATCCTAACTCGGGGCCAATGTATCCTAGCTCGGGCCAATGTATCCCATCTTGGGGTCAATGTATCCTAACTCAGGGCCAATGTATCCTAACTCGGGCCAATGTATCCTAACTCGGGGCCAATGTAACCCAACTTGGGGTCAATGTATCCTAACTCGGGGCCAATGTATTCTAACTCGGGGCCAATGTATCCTAACTCGGGGCCAATGTATCCCAATTTGGGGTCAATGTATCATAACTCGGGGCCAATGTATCCTAACTCGGGGCCAATGTATCCCAAATTGGGGTCAATGTATCCTAACTCGGGACCAATGTATCCTAACTCGGGGCCAATGTATCCTGTGGAACTAATATCGATGAGACTACAGATAGCAGCATGTCTGCTTCTTACTTAGATTTACTCTTACCGATTGGTTAGGACTTTGTTCCTCAAATACCCCTTTACGATAAGCATGAAGATTTCAATTTTAATATCACGGACTTCCCGTTTCTTAGTAGCAATATCCCGTCTTCTCCCGCCCATGGCGTTTTCATTTCACAACTTATATGTATGCCAGGGCATACTCCTCATATGGATACGTCAATAAACTACTCATACACGGATACATTGCTAAACACTTGACTCGTCACCACTTAGTTTGTTGTAAGTATTATGGTCGATACGGAAACTTTGTTAAACGGGGCCTCCGTGGCCGAGTGGTTAGCGTGTTCAACTGCGAATCGAAAGGTCCGAGTTCGAGCCGCGAAGCGCCATTCCGCGGTTGGCCGTCCCTGTCTTTCGGATGAGACAGTGAAACTCGAGGTCCCGTGTCACAGTAGGTGTTGGCACTTTCATCTTGAAAGAACCCTCCCTGCTCTACGGCCAGCAGTGCCGAGCGTAGGCAAAATTTGTAGCCCTTCACCGGCACACGGTGACGTCTCCATATGAGAAATATTCTTGAGCGGGACGTTAAACAACAATACAATACAATACATACAAACTTTGTTAAACAGTATGAGGCCCCTCTCAAGGATGTTGTGTGATATACTTGAGCGCGGTCATTTAGAGTAACTACCTTTAGCTGATCAGATCAAGAGCACTTTCAACAGAAATATTAATTTTACCGAAGTCGTAGGGTTTCCTTAGAACATTTGCGACAGGTGTGACATGCCAAAATGGGATGCAGACTCCTTCCGGACACCTGGTCCCGTCCTATTATGGATTTACAGTTGTTGTGTAAGCTGAGTCCGTTATTATTCCTCATTTTGTCGTCTTTGGTAGGACCTGGATTTCCGGTCATCCCTTGGTACTGCTACAATTGTATTGTAAATCCCTTAGTTATAGCCACAAGTACATGTTGTGTATGTTATGTAGTATACGGCCAAATTAAGTTCATCTTTGAAAGTTTGTTCTTTTTAACTCAAATGATCATGAGTTGTTTCCTCTTAGTTTCACCGGAAAACATGGAATTTGATATGGCTGCTGTTACGATATAAAAATCGTTATGGATTTTATAATGTGTATCATTTTTAACAACGAAATGAAATGAAAACCATCACGAAATGTTCTTGTTATGCAGTACTTGGTTATACATTGTATATTTTCGTGCGATATCAAAAGAGGTATGATTTGATAAAATATTTTGTAAATTATTGTTCCACCGGAAATAATAAAAAATTTTAAATCGATGTAAATGATTTTTGCAAAAGTTTGTATGTGAGTCACTCTAAAGTATAAAGACTTAATTCAAGTTAATTTATGGGAACTGCTTATATTCATACAGACATATCGTTAATGAGTTTTAATGCCATGCATTAGATAGGCCTACTTACATATGAACCTGTCATTTCTTTAATGCTTGTCTAATACTTATAAATTTCATTCGAGGAAATACATGTGGACACTTGAGAGCTAATTCACAAAGCATCCGTAAACTTACAGCATTCGTAAACTTTGCAGAATCCTTCAGCTACACAAAATTTCGTATTGACTAAAGATGCAAACATTCTGCATCCACAGATTTTGCGGAAGTCTCCGTTAAAATTATGAGTTGTTTTTTTTTACCGTTTTACGCAAACGACGTAAGACTTCCGCAAACGTTGTGTAAATGTTGCGTTAAAGTTCTGGAAATTCCGGAATTGCGGAATTACCACACGTTTTGTTCGGTCCCTGAATATTATATAACACTGATAGGACGAGTTATCAGAGTTCCCAAACCTTCTCAGGTTTATTGTGATTTTACTGTAAATCTTGAAATTTTCGCTCCGAGTCATTTTCGCCCTCTTACAATAGAAGAAAAAAAGATCACCTCGTCTTATATTTGCCCTAAATCAATCAGTATAATATCGTACCTGTTATGTTTGTCCATGCTTCAATTCCTTTCATTTTAAATTTACTTCATTATCTTAGCGTGAAATATAACGAGAGCGAATAATTTCAAGTATACAGTTACGACAGAAAAAAATCACCTCGTCTTATATTTGCCCAATACCAACCAGTATAATTTTCGAAACTGGTATGCTTATCCATTCTTCAACTGCTTTCAATTTTGAATTTACTTTTTTTTCTCAGCGTGGAAACACAACGATAACGAAATATTCTAAGTACAGTCTAACCTACCTTAGCGACCCACTGAATTAAAGGAAAACATGTCTGATGTGACCTAAATTCATGGTTCCCAAAATGGCTTTTTCCTATATAAGTCACCTGAATTAAGAGACCACCTGTCATATTTGACCCTTTTTGGCTCCTTTCCTTGGACGGTCTCTTAAAAAGTTGTTTAAAGTTTAAACGACGAGACCAGGTATATTTTCCTCTGTCTTCAAATATCAGGGATTTTGACAGTCTCAAGTAATAAGATATCATTTTCTTAGTATCTTTTCTCTCCAGCTGGTCTAATGATTAGACCATATACTCATACGCTTATCGCATATTCTGAGCATTCTGTGATATTTCAGTATCTAATACAACAACAAGAAAACGGCGTTTACAATGGTTTTCTTTGATTTTTGCGATAAGATTAGGACTGACTTTCTGAAAAGTTTTTTTCATGGCTACTGTAGATTCCTAAATAAAATCGAAGAATTATTATTCGCGTAATTTCGCGAATGGACGCTCTCGCGGACTTTAAATCCTCGCCAATATTTAATCTGGCAGTTTTGTCCTCGATGGAATCATAATTCGCGAATCTTATATCTAAGACTATGAATTAATCAGCTAAGGATTATATACCTAGTCCAGGTTTTGTTTTGGCCTTTGAGAAACCGGGTTCAGAACGCAAAATTTAATTCTTTGACGTTGGGAACTCACGATTCTATGCTCTTGCGATTTGATAGAAAACGGAAACTACGCGGAATTAAGTATTCACGAAAATAAGGAATCTAGAGTACTAGTGTACATATTTAAGACCCATACTTTTCTTTCGGTCATCGAAGAGCTTCTGCAGACTGATCAATCTTGTCTTCGGACTGTTGATGTAGGTAGTTCCTCTGTTCCAACAAACTATTACGGTGACAGATTTTGGCTCAGGATTTTATAGGAATTTTATTGGCAATATACAAATGTATAATACTGCGATCTTGATATATATTTTACAATGAAGAACCTTAAATTGATCAACATGCAACCGAAATCTTGTCTTATGAATGTAATGATGTCTGTTTTAAAGTACATTAAATCCTGTCATCATTTCTTTCATCTGACCTTTAATGACTGTCCCTTTGGAGAGTTTAGTATCCGCCGTCCGGGTTTAAATAGTTTTACTGTTATAACACATTGTTGAATGTTAATTTGTTTCCTAAACTTAAAATTTGATTGACATTTCATGATTGAAGTAATTCATGATTTGGGCATTTTCAACAGGACCTGGATAATTAATGTTTGGAACAGCTACGCTTTAATTTATGTCTCCAAAATGGGAAGACATAAATAAGTCTTTGCAGGGCTGCATTGAAAGTTAGAAAGTCATTAATGTATCATGTGGATAATGCTTAACAAGTAGTTCAATTGTATATGGTTAAGTTCTTACAAACGCCGGGTTCACATCTGCCTAACACCTGTCATAAGGTCAATTAGGTAAAAATGCTTTATGATTACGAAAAAAGGTCTATGAAAATTACATCGTAAAGAAATGTGGACATCTTGAAATCATTAATAGTAATTATGGCTGATTGAGAGAGTGTTCTGTCAAAGGTTTTGAATTTTGTTCGTAGCATTACACAGCAACTCGTTTGAGGCTTTCTTTAAAGAATTATTATTGGATCAATTTCGTTTTCAGTTATAAAGACGGCAAATATTTTGTCATTATTGTTTTATTTTGTCTATAAATATCTAGTCAAACTGAATTACCAAGAGATCCTTGAAACTCTAAGATCGGCAGACCTTTTCAGAAGTAAGGATATCACAAATTTAGAATATGTTTGATTTAGAAGACAACTTTCATGTTTATTTCTCCGTTTTGGAGGGAAGGGATTGCATGATATGTTATATATCTATATACCGACAAAGTACCCTGATAATATATAATTTATAATCGAGAAATCTGGTTTACATACAAAATCTAATGAATTCAATAAAGCGAAGTTCGGCAATTTTTATTTGATGAATAGGCCAATTAATATGATTATATAAAGTACCTTTAGTAAATAAATTTTTGCAATACCTGGATTTGCATTGGACTGGAATTGAAAATGCAGACCCGGATAAAAAGGGCCCCAGGAAGGTAGCATACTTTGATAAACTAATGGAAGATAAGTAAGATAAATGCAGTGACCTTTCCTGGAAAATATGCTTAATAATATCCTAGCTTCATTTCTATTTATATATTTATTCATTCGTTTTATTTCTTTTGAATTTTTGTAATTGTAGGAATTGACATATTATACATGTGTACAGTGGGACCCACTATATTGAAATCAGATATATTGAAGCCCTGCTAATTTGAAATATATTTCATTTCCCGGCTAAATAACGTTATAACTGTTTTAACCCTGTTATTTTGAAAACCCTGCTTATTTGAAGTTTCAATTTATCTGGGTTCCACTGTACCTGCAAGTTTTGCTGCTGTTTAAATTTCACCATTTTCGTTCAAAGATGAAAATGTGATTTTATAAAGAAAGCGAAATATTCCAGATACATATCTCCAGTATCGGTACAAATGTCATTTATGGGACTATAGTGACTGAGCGAGAATGTTAGGCGAGGTGAATAGTGTTTACTGTCGTAAGAAGGGGAAAACAAACAGGGGCGAAAATATCCATATACAATGTATACAGTAAATAAATTTTGATTACATTCAAGTACTGTCTATACTGTTTTAAGAGACCGTGTAAGGGAAGGAGCAATACGGTTCACATATGACAGGTGGTGTTGTATCAAGATTTAAGGTAAAAGCCATTTTGGGAGCCATACATCTAGGTCACATAAGACAGGTAGTCCTTTAAATGGTTCAACATAATACATTTTAACTGAGAACTCTGTCTACAAATGTTTCATTATACCTTTATCTTTGTTTTCGCATCTCTTTGCTATTTATTTTTAGGAAATTGATCATGAGTCAACCCAAAAACTAATGGCGTAATGTACCAGAAATTATCGAGTGACAACGAGATGTGACTTAGGCAGGCAACGTTTTTTCTTAAACCAGTAAATGTCACCTTGGTGACCGATCAACATGACTGTGCAGCAAACTTTTATATTTCAGACTTTTTTTCATAATGGGAGACTATATATAATTCAAATTAAACGTATATAAGATGTTATTGTTATAAAATGGGTGAAATAGAAGATACCAAAGGGCATTCCAAATAGAATAAGTCAACGACATACAAAATCGTGGTCAAAACAAAAAGGAGACAAAATTACAAACAGAAATACACAAATACACTTATAACTAAAAATAGTGTAACAAGAACCCCACTAAAAAAAAACGGGGATGAGTTCAGGTGCTCCGAAAGGGTAAGCAACTCCTGCTCCACGCGTGACACCCGTCGTGTCACACATTTTCGAATACAAGAATAAGTCACAATCGGTGGTGGTCATATTAATCGTTGTAAACTACAAGCTCGCAGTTCTCGTAAAAGCCGTAAAGGTATTGAAACAGTGTTAATAGAAAACATTCATGTGCCACGCGGGGACCGAAAACGTTTGTGCGGGACTAATGTCTCCAATGGTGATAGAAATGAACTCTTCGTAAACATCCATCTGAAATGACGTTAGCGCAAGAATGCGTCTTCCAGCGTCATCCCATCACTAGTAGAAACAGTAGTCCCGCACAAACGTTATCGGGTATCACGTGGTATATTAATGTTTCCATTACTTATTTTGACTTAATGTTTCATTTTTATTCATATGAACCGTTGACACGGAGTTCAAACGTATAAATCTTAAAAGTCGTGTACGAACACGGCAACAAGAAACAGGAGAGCATTTATATTACACACAAACTGTTGATATGTCTCGAAATTAAAGACTTTGTCTTTGTTGTCGATTAAATCTATAAAGAAGTATATGAACTTGCTGTTTATATTGCAGTTCAACTATAATTGCATGATATATAATTATATACTATGTATCATGATATACAAGAAAGTCAATTGGTGCATGCACCAAATGTCGGGCCGGGCAAGAAGACGTTTTCATTTAAACGATGTTTTATATTATATATCACAAAAAAATGAAAGATATGAATTCTAACATAAAGATTATACTTCAAAATAACTTTAACGTCACCAGATCAATAAATTCATTGTAAAGAATGGAAACTAAATTCGAACACAACATTCCGAAACTAAGTACTGGCATAC